>JAWWEN010052709.1:0-10121 GCA_035582955.1 Sycophila texana | reverse complement strand
CACACACACACACACACACACACACACACACACACACACACACACACACACACACACACACACACACACACACCGAAGGGGTATAAAAGCAGTGCACATCCAGCCGGTCCATCCCGCCCGCGCGCGTTGGTACCAATTAACGAGATAAGATGGAGATAGCGGGGGCACCGCGGCGCGCGAACGACCCGACGGCCGCGTCGAATAATAATAATCGGTCATCGCGGCGCAGTCGGCAAACCCTCCCGGTGCAGTCGGCGGACTCGGGGGCGCCAGCCGCGAGCGGCGCTCGCCTTCCGCGGGCCGCGGACCACTTCATTACACGCCCGCGCGAGAGAGAGAGAGGGATGGGGCGCAGCTACGCGCTGTGTTTATCGGGCCCTCATTATCGGTCTCAAGCTCACTTTTCAAGCGATTGGCGCGAGATCTTTCGAGTAGGCCTGCTTCGTCTAGTGCAGTGCGATGTTCTTGGCTCTCGCGGGTCGGCGAGCCGATTTGTGCGATTGGCGCGCGGACGTCGAGAGGGCTATTGACTATAGCAGTTTGTTTTTTAATTTCGATTTATTTGTTTATTTAACATATGCACTGAGAGAAAATTGTTCTAATAAAAATTGCAAGTTGTTTATACGTACATTGAGAGAATTTTCTCGCAAAATTTACGGTGATTTTCCCGTAAAAATTGCGTGAAAGAACGTAATCGTGGGACGATTGGCAATACTGTAAATTATTAGTGCCTTCGTTAGGGCTAAAAAAATACAAAATAATTTTTACATTTTTCACTTATGCACAGATGCTCGAGATCTGAGAACCACTTGATTTTCATTTACTGATCTTTGTACTAAAAAATTATAGCTTATTATAGCTTTGTCATCGAAGTCAAAGATCGATAGTCAAAACGAGCGGCGAACAAATTTTTATTGTGTTATACAACTGTATTTTCCTTAGGTATGCACATCAAATTTCAATTAATACCGAATATCTAACAGCTATAATAAATTAATAAAATCGAATTTCAGTTTAGTAAAATAATTACGCATTAGCAAATCATTTAGGCAATATTACAGCTGAGCAGATTATTATTATAAAGTTAAAAGAATAAAAGAAAGCGAAAGATCGATAAATAAAAGAAACGCGCGAGTACGTGAAAATAATATACCTAAAGAGAAACGAAAAAAGAGCGCGCGAGAGAAATGAGGAGGAAGATGAAAGCAAAGAGGTCGACGGCATCATTGATCGCGCCGCGATTCGCGGGGGCGTTGCACCGGCCGAGCTTCAATAAGCGATTTAATCAACGGAAAAGTAAAGTTTACCAGGCGTCAGAGACTTGTTTTGATGCTCCCTCTCTCCCGCGTGCGTGCGGCTCTCTTACCCCTCTCTCTCTCTCTCTCTCTCTCTCTCGTTCTTTTGCTGTCTCTCTTTCACTATTTCTATCTCTCTCGCTCGCTCTCTTGCTGCCCCTCACTATATAACACGCGCTTCTCTCTCTCTTTCTCTCTTTTTAGCTCCTCTCTCTCTCTCTCTCTCCTGCGCGCCGCGCGTCCTAAGCATTTAATCCGCTGAGTGCCGGCGCATGAAAATAAAAGCCCGCGCGGCGCGGTTATTAATGCGCAGCCCGCAGAACACGGGGGAAATAATGGCTACGCCTGAAAAAAGGTAGCCGAGGAGCACGGGCTCTCGATTAAACGGCAATAATCGACTCATTTAACGCGATGCTCGCCGGTATTGATTTATGGAAATTTTCGTAAATATCTTCCTTTTTTTCAGAGAAACGCGAATGAAGCTGCAGAACTTAATCAGTTTCGCGAGGGTAAAAGGAGGATGATAAAAATTTTGTATTTCGCAAAGAAATGGCATATGCTCTGGATTGAACAGTACAATAATCAAATGTGTTTAACAAATTCCTCTTGATATCGATTTATTTAAATTTTCGTAAATAATAATTGTTTTAAAAAAATACAATTAAGACTTACAAATGATTTTATTTTATAAAGCTAGAAGTTTATAAAAATAAAGTAAGCATGATTATTTATAAAAATTTTTATACTTCTTCAAGGCAATTAACACTCTTCCAACTTAAAAGTGATGCGGAAATTTGTATGAGGATGAGATTTTATGAGTTAAATAAAAATCAGTGACCTTTAACTATCGTTTCTCTTCGTATAAACATCGAACCAGTATAAGACACATGGCATTCGCATGAAACCTATTACTATGAAAATTTTCGCTGATGAACCTTACACACGAAAACAATCGACTAACAATGCAAATTCAACCCCACGGATATATACAGCTCGCGACGAAATTTCACTCGCGAAATCGTGCCTCCAGCCGACTAAAAAGCCCCCCCTCGAAGCTAAACCACTAAGCACTCTTCGAGTCTCTCGACGACAATAAATTCAAGTTCAACACCCGAGACAGACAATTAATGAACGAGCGAGCCTCGTGTTTGTTTGGATACATAAGCGCCGCGGAAAAAAAAGCAGTGCGCGCGCGGAAACACACACGCGATAGCCCTAAACGGGCGGCTCGATGTAATCCGATCCTGAAATTTCACCGAAAGCCCAACGAGACGTCGCTCACGAAGTCGATCGCGGAAAGGAGGTTATCCCGGCGAGGTATCGTGAGATAAAAAGCCGCGGGGACTTCGGTAAACGGGTGTGCAAGAGCAAAAAAAAAAAAATCGCTGATGGGATGGAACCATCCCGACGAAGGGACGACGGGAGAAAGGACGGTGGTATACATTTAGGGCAGAAAAAGGAGAAAAAGGGCTACGCAAGCCTTTGATGAAAGAGAAACGGTAGGAGAGAGTTCCACAGGGAGAGAGAGAGAGAGAGTGAAACATTTCGCCTGCAATCAGCGGGGAATAAGTGAAATTATCGAAAAAGCGCGCGTGCATTGCGTCGGCGAGGGTCGAGCTGATGTCGAATTATGTCACTAATTGGTAATCCAGGGGGAATTCTGACGTCCGCGCGCATCGGGGCAATATGATTATTGACAATCGCGTGCGAATTTATATGTGTCCGCGCGTCGAAGAAAACGAAAGCTGCATGAATACGCAATCGCAAGTTAATTTAGCCTTCATTTAGTGTGCGGTACCCTGATGCATACCGAAGCTGAAAGTAGATGCTTCTGAGGCACGCAGTCTTGGAACAGTTTACTTGTGAAGTTAATAATTTTTATAATTAATTTTTAATAGTTTTTTTAAGCTCCTCTTAGCTCGCTTCTGAGCTTCTTACTTCATTTACGTTTTAAGATTCCGAAGCGATGTGCTTAGCTTCTTTTATAGTTAGAAAAAAAATGTTTGAAAAATAGCTAGGGTTATTGGACTGTAAGAAATCGTTCATCTCGCACTAAGTAGCTTTAAGCGAGCTTTGAGGTGACATCTACCTGATCTCAATTACTTCGCTTAATTTATGGGACAACGCAAATACTGAACTGTAAATATTTATTTATTCATTTGCTTATTAATTTATTTCTTTATCCTTCCACATATATTAAATATAAAAATAATAATAATAATTTCACATACTTATTTATTTATTTATTGCATTTTATTTTATGTGAATATAGTAAAAAAAATTTCAAACACTTTTATTGTAAACGAAAATTTATATGAAATGTTATTTTCAATTATATTTGTAAATACTGTAATTTGCAACAAATAACTATATGCTATTTTTTTTTTCAAGATACGAATATATGCGTGAATGAGATTAAATGGTGCATTGAATTGAAGGGATATTATCTTTTGACCAGAATTATATTTTAATCGCTTTTTTTCAGAGAGGATCGGAGAGATTACTGCATTGATTTTTAAGGAGATTAAAATTGTGATGTAAATCGAGACGAGACAGAATTGAATTAACCGAGAGAATTAAAAAAAAGAAAGTGACGGTTACATCAGTTATGCGAGGATCCGAGATATCGAGTGCTTGATAAAATTAAATGTACAGTTCGGAGTATCACTCTATCTTCGATGCTAAACTGAATATTTATTAGCTCCCTCGGTGAGGAAGCTTTGTAACGGTCTGAGAAGATGTTTCAGGATCATAGTTATGTTTCACTATTCGTATGTACATGCAAATGTATTTTAGCACTTATAGAATCAATATTACTCGAATATGAATGGAATACATGTGTTAACGTTTCACTCGATTCTACGCTACGTATTACTTATCGCTTATTGGCTTGATGAAATTTTAATACACTTTAGCGAAGCTTTGCTTTAACAAACAAGATTGCAGGTAAAAGTCTCACAAAAGTCAGGCGTTTTTCAGGCAAAATTCACGTCGAAGAAAAAAAATTCTGATTACAAAACTTTCTCTTTAAGAAAGCAAAAGCGAGAAAAGCAGAAAATCCTTACGAAAATTAGTAATGAAAGTGAACTGAAGTTACTGTGCAAACACTTTGCCCACAAGACGTCAAGTAGAGAAATTATTATTCTTCTAAGTTCAACCTATCGAAAGATGGAAGTCCGATTAGTTATCTGTATATATGATCTTACAATTTTTTTTTAGTTATAGATAAAGATATGGAACTGTTAGGAAAACTTATAATGATATGCTTGTGCATGTGTAATGCTCAAAAAGATGTCTGTTACGTTTTCGAATTTTTATATAAAGTAAAGAAAAAGTTGATGAAAGAATTCCGCCGGTATTATCTAACGCGAAAATCAGATGCAAATGATAGGTCTCATTTAAAGTGTCATTAAAGATCAATGCATATAAGACAAAATAGAAAAAAAAATATCAGATTTTAAGTAAAAACCTTTTTTTTCTAACGAGAAAATAAAATTTCCAAGTACGAAATTTTTAACTACATTAGAAATATTAGAATCGCTATTTAATTATTCGTATAAAAAATGTAAGATCTGCATGTATTGAGATTTCCAGTATACTGATTAACTGTATTATTCACTGTATTTTACTAATTCGAAATGTCGAAAAAAATATGCAAGCAAAACTTCAAATGAATTATTCATTAAAAGTATAAATCGAATGTTCAAAGACATTTTTCGAAGTATAAGGAGTTGTTAATTTACATAATTTATTAAATAATTGAGCAAACATTCGATCTAAACTCGCAACCTACTTATGCAGGCAAGCATTTTAATTTTGGATGAACTTTTCGTATTCGAATTCGGATTCCGTAGAAATCTTTGTTACTGCAAGATCGATTATCTAATTGGAAAGTAGGTTTTCACGCAGTCCAGAGGATGAGTCAAGACTTTGTTACGATTGGTGGATCTTGCAGATGAGAACCAAATGCAATATAAAAACGCCCATAGGCAAAAGAAATCTTTTTTTTTTAAGTAGGGAGGCCTTGGTATATAAAGAGGAGGAATTCCACCTGTCTTCATTCGGCTCTAGTCCCTTCTACCGATTCAGAACTACTCAGTTCAATAATCTACACACAACCAACATGAAGCTGGTATGTAACTGCTTTCATTTTTTTGTTTTAAGCGCATTGACCTTTTTACCCACGTTTTAAATTATAAACATTAATGTTTATTCATTACATTTATTTTTATAAATAAAAAAATAGTTCAACAAAATATTTCTAAGTAGTGCCAAGTAAGTGGTTTCATTGAATTAACTAAATGTTTCGTCGAATCAAATAAATATTTCATTGAAATAACTTTATTTAGCAGTTTCAACAAAATATTTAATTCATTCATTCAAACCATTTACTGTAATTATAGACTGCAAAATATTAAAGAAATATTTTGTTGAATTTACTAATTTTTTTTGCAGTGTAGTTTGATTAGTATTATTAACGAGATATTTTTTGTATATTCTAAATAAATACTTTATTATGCAAATAGTTTGGATCTAAATAAATTATTATCGCTTATACTTTGTTTACTGAAGCCAGTTTTTTTTTAACCACTCGAGGCTCACAAAATCAACTTTTTATTACTTTCCCTTCATTTCTAATGCGACAAATCCAGTCATAAAATAATTAATTTAATTTCAATTAAAGTAACGTATAGTAAATAAAAATTTAAATAAAATATATTCTTTTAATAGTTCGTAGTTCTCGCCGCCCTCGTCGCCGTGGCCGTCGCCCAGCCCTTGCCGCAGCAACAGCAGGCTTACTTGATCCGCGAGGAGCCTCTGGACAACATCGGCATTGACGGCTACAGATTCGGCTACGCCCTGTCCGACGGACAGGCGCGCAACGAAGTCGCCCAGTTCGAGCCTCGTGGACCCGAGGATGGCGTCATCCGCGTCCAGGGCTCCTACAGCTTCGTTGGAGCCGACGGTCAGACCTACACCGTCAGCTACATCGCCGACGAGAACGGATTCCAACCACAAGGCGCTCACCTGCCCGTACCACCAGCGTAGATCTTTTAGTTATTATTATTAGTTTAGTTAATTAATTAAATAAATATTTTTTTCTAAAAAAATTATGTGCCATTTCTGTTTACTTATTTCACTCCAGTGTCTAAACATAAATTATGCACTGATAAATTTGCATTTCAAAGAAACTGCAACTTTCATAAATTCACAATTGAATTTAAATAACGGTCTACCATTTTTAAAAATTTAATAACATTTTGCGTCGAACAACTTCTAGTTTTTTAAAGAATGTATCAATAAACGATCACCAAATTTGCATACATTAAGTTAATGTAGGCAAGACTAATTAGATTAAATACAATTTCCAAATCGCAGACACGTCATCAAAATCGGTAGTAGGTCTCTCGTTAAAACCAATTAGATTGCATGACACTAATAAAATATATGTTCGACATGAATAAAAAAATGCACCTAAATTTTTAACAGAAGATTTACATTAGAGTCCTTGACCTACAAAATGAAACAGAACAACAGTTATCGTTTTTTACAGGTATATAATTTTTTTTTTCACATTGAAAGATAAATTGCCGTTTCTTAAGAAAACGTTATTCTTCAACTGTCATTATTGTCTGTATAACGCTTCATTGCAAATTAAAAAAAAAAAAATATATAATTCAAAATATTTCCAGCTCGGCAAACTGCAGGGCTCCCTTGAAGCTCAGAGCATGAGTCACGCTAAAAGTAAAAAACGAACTCCGCACATACAAGCGGCAGGCTAAAAATACTCTGCACCGGCTCGCACAGCGTCGAAGCCTAATTTTTGCATAACAAAAATAAAAGCGCCGCCGGCGCGCGCGCATCACAGAAGATAATCAGTGCCACATACTCGGCTAACGAGATGAGCTCGCTCAAGGAGAGTACACACACACACACACGCGCGCGCGCGCACACACACACACACACACACACGCGCGCACGCGCGCACACACACACACACACACACACACACACACACACACACACACACACGCACGCACGCACAGCAGAGAGGGGACAAAGCTTAATAAAATCGCCGCGGCTCTGAATCGAGCAGCGTGTAACACAATGAGGCGCGCGCGAGCGGCGGCAAAGCGGAGCGGCCTCAAAGAGACGCGAGCCTCGGCGGGAAAAGGCCGCGGCGCGTAGAGACTGCTCGGCGTCTCTTATAAGCTCACGGCCGGGAAGCGGGGCGCCGAAGGAGCGACGAGCGGAAGGAGAGAGTATAATGCGGGAGGGAAAAAAAGCGTCGGTGCAAAAAAACTCCGGAGGGAGAGAGAGAAAGAGAGAGTAGAGAGTAGAGGGAGGGAAGCGGGCGATCGATCGCAACCCTCCCGACGCGTCCTCCCCCCCGAGTGCAGACGATAGTAACGGAGGCAGTGCCCCCGTCTGGCGTCTATATACACGAGCTGCAGCCCCACCCGCTATTAGTCGGATCCCCGCGCGGTCCTCTCCTCCTCTTACTCTCGGATCTTCCTGGATTCTCTGTCCTCTACACTCCTCGTCCTTCTGGTCCTTCTGGATTCTCGGGACTTTACGGTGATAAGAGGAGGTGGCGCAGGTGAGGTCGGCAACGTGATTAGGCTGGTAGGTAAGGCGTTACTTCATTCTGGTGTTTTATTAGTAGACGTAGACTAAAAAAAAATAATAGGGGAAAGTTTAAGTTTACAATAAATTTTGTAAGATTAAGCGAGCCAAGAAAATTACTATAAGTTTTGGAAAAATTACAAGTTTTATAGTAAAATTTGCTGTGATTGTAATTTTTCCAAAGTTTATAGTAATTTTCTTGGCTGGCCAGGTCTGTCCCCGTCTTACTAAGTTTATTGTATACCTTCCTCTATTATTTTTTTCAGTGTATGTATGCTCATTTTGGAGAAAAATGCGAGGGAAACAACTCGGTGACCTCTTTATACAACTGGAGCTTGGAGCTTGGAGAAGGGATTTCAGCGGGATGAGGTATTTTGTTCTCATTGTGGGGTTAAGGGTAGATCACCCTTGAAACTCGTTTGAAGCTGATGTAATAATAAAGCTACAAAAATATTTTTCTTTATCTTTTTTTTTTTTTTTTAATTTTTTTCCTTCCACAACAAAGTATTTTATGCAAGCAATAAGGTGTGTTACATCAAGAGGCGCGGTAGCGATATACTTTGATTTTGGGTTTTAAACTCACAATTTTTTTTCAATTATAGTTTTTTTTTTATTTTTAAACTACTCGCATCACAAGTGTTTGTAAAAGCAATAAGTAGAATAGAAAAACTACGGTAAATGATAGTACAATAATATACCTTTACTTTTAACGAACTGTTTAAAATTAATAAAACAACAAAAAAAAATAAATTTATTTCTTGAGAGTCAATTATCTGTCAAATAAACCGGTCACTGATAAAACAAAGAGGAGAAAAATGGGGAGAAAACGTGCAGCGAAGGAAGGACAGTTTATTTCAGTGGGTTCACCGCCCGACGCAATATCATTACCGGATTTTATACTCCGACGTCGACCGGGAGTGGCGCGATGTGCGCCGACAATTTTTAGATGGCTTGGAGCCAAGGAATTCACAGGCTGCTCGTTACAGCCCGAATTATCCAGGTATTATCGAAGTCACCTGATAACTTCAGTCTACGTTGGAAAATATTTTTTTTTCTCATCGCTTTTTTCCATCTATTTATTAACCAGACGAATCTATGTTAATTTACTTATCTATGTTAATACTTTTATCAAAAATTTTTTTTTTTAAATTTGTAAAGTGACAATAACAAATTCTTTTTGAGGAAGACTTGTGTCAATACAATTAGCAGTGGATTTACTATTACAAAGCTTCCTCAAGGAGGAAGCAAAATATTTTCACTACTACATCTATCAATGTGTACTAAAAATTAATTTTTAAACTACAAGTTAAAAAAAAAAAAAAAAAAAAACTTCAAGAAGAAAAGTCGAACGGAGAAGTAACCGAGGTAGAAGGAAAACATTTTGCCAGCCCCTTTTAAGCCCAGGCCGAAGCGACGTCAACTTTCTCAACTGCTCGGCAGTCACGGGAATGAAGAAAAAAAAAACTGCTCTAAGAGCTCGGAAGAGTAGTCCGAGGGTCATTCAGCATCCGCAGAGAGAAAAAGGAAGAAGGCCCGTGGGTGGGAGGCGAGCCAAGAGCGAATTTCGCCGTGGCCTTTTAAACCGAGCGAGGAAGTAGTAGGGAGGTAATTGCGCTCCGACGAAAAGTGTGAGATGCGCCGGCGCAGCACCTGAGTGTCAACATGCCTTTGCGATCCGGAAAAAGTCCGAGATGAAAGTATGAAAAAGATCGCTCATTTTATTTCTCTCCAAGTTCAAGAGGTTTTTAGGAAGTAGGTTGGAAAAGTGAGAAGCGCTTCGGTGGTGCAATATAGATTAGTGAGGAAACCGCAAGTCTGCGTTTCAGAATATATATTACGGGGAATTACTTTCTTAAAAGTGAATTAATACTATAATTTTACTTAATAGTAATTTAATATAGTTTAGCTAAATAAATATACTGAATACTTTGCTGTTGAAAATTTCATGCAGCTTTATTTCAAACTTATCATATAACTGTACTTCACTTACAGGTAAGTTCGTTCGATTATAAATTTTATCCTTCCCAATTTACCCAAACAGTTTGGTAATCATAATTACTACCCATGTTTCTCCGTATGTAATAGTATATGCTAAATGTTTTGCTTTTAGTTTTAACTTTAGTATGTCAAATTCTTTCTTATACGTACATGTAACTTTGTTTACCTCTTATAAAGAATCCCGTTCAATAAAGAAATAAA
>JAWWEN010052708.1:0-10121 GCA_035582955.1 Sycophila texana | reverse complement strand
CTAGTGTGCGCCATATGTTACTAGAAAATCTAGTAACTTTCTAGTAACTGTTACTATATTTTTTTCTCAGTGTACTTATATTCGTATATTCGCTGTTCTAACCCTTCTTTAATTTTGTGACAGAATGGTGGACATTCAACGCCGGTTTTCTAAGGGCTGTCGGTACGCCTCTTACTTTTCACTGCGCGAGTGGCGCTTTACAAGGTGTCAGGCGGACGAATTGATAGCGGAGTTGCCGGAAACGGAACGGGATCGTCACCCAATGGATCCTCGCCAAATTGACTGGGATGCTTACTTCGAGGGCTGTGTACTGGGGACGCGCACGTATTTCCACGGAGAGCCCACCAAAACTTCTGATATTGCCCGCAGACAAATGGCCGTGTTAGTATTTTAACTTTAGGCGAAGTTGTTTACTTGAATGTTTAATATTCGGAGAAACAGATATGATTATTTAAGTAAGCAAGACATTGACAAGTAACCATTTTTACCGTCATCGAATGAATGGAATTATTTGGCAATGTCCACAAAGTGTTACAATCAAAATCAGGACAACTCATTTCGGAGTAAATAATAGCACCGCTTTCACTCATTTTATAATAGGAAGTAAAAAAAAACCATTAAACTGGCAAAGCCTCATAATTTCAATCTTCAAGAAAAACCTTTCTTCTCTATATTCTTGTCGCCAGGACAGATGGTGCAACTCTCGCTTTTGCTTTCGCAAAAGAAATTTGCATTGCACATTTTTTGCAAATATGCACGGAGAAAAATTCTTTACTAAAAATTGCAATAGTTAATTTTAAACTTCTCATAGACTGATATATTATTGGAAAAATTACAATAGTATCTTCCAAAATTTACTGTAAACCTTGCCAATTGTCTAAATATATATATATAGTTCTCGTAAACTTTACAAGAAATAAATTGTAATTTTTCCAACAACAATGTCAGTCTGTGAAGATATTAAAATTAAAATTAAATATTGCAGTTTTTAGAACATTTTTTTCTTTCCGTGTATTAAATTTCGTATCAACTTTACTTGTGTATGAAAAAAAAAAATGAAATTTAACACATGTTTTTGTTCAACGCTTTCACTTCAAAAGTTTTGAAATTCTCAGATCTTAATAACGATAAAGCAACGATTTTTTTTTTACTTTCACTTAATACAAAAATACAATAATAAAACGCTACTTCAAAATTATCCAAAATTCTGCATCCATTCGAAGTTGAATTAGTGAAAATCTTCTAAAAAATTCTAAAAAGTACAATACCAATATTTGTTTTCGCTAATTCAGCTTTAACGGAATCAATAAAGACGTAATACGCATACATCTTAAAATTTATCCAAGATCTCAGCAAAATGCAAAAATAAAGCCGCGCAGAATGGGCCGTCGTTTAAGTAGCCGTCAGAAGTGGAAAGCCCATCGACGCATCGTATTAGCGTAATCGCGCGAATGGGCTTTCTCCGCTGAAGTCTATTTCTGGCTCGGTAAAATTCACTGTGTTGCAGGCTCCGCGCGGCCGCTGCTCTCCTGCCGGGTCTGAGTTTCACCGGACTCTGCTGCGGTCTCGCTCTTCTCGCCGACTTCTCCTGGACCCTGGCCGCCTCGCTCGCCGCCTTTCCCGTCCTCCTGGTGCTCTGGCTCTAGCCTCGACGACGCTGCCGATGATACTCCACGGCGATGAATCCTAAGGGATTTTAAGTGGAATTTACTAATCGTATAGTGATTTTTCACTAATTCAACTTGAGTTTTAATGCGTACGATAAATATATGTATTTATGTATAAATCATTTTAGCAAGACCTTGGGCAAAGAATTTTTGAACAGATAAATTCTAAAAGACGTTTTATCTTTTTTTAAATTTATCTTGTTGCTCAGGATTAGTTATCAGATAAATTAATTAATGACGAGGTTTCAACTCTGGGTTTGACTATGTTATTCCGTTTCTTACATTGTTTTCTTTTTTATAATAGTGTATTCCTTATAAAACGGAACATTTTTTATGCGTATAAGATTACCGTCATATTATACGTTAAAAAAAATTGTTGTTTTATAAGAGGATATCTATTGCGCTGCTGGAGGAAGTACATTTATAAAAACAATATGAGAAAATGAGTAGTACAATCAAAAACAAATTTTGAATCTTCATGTATTTCCTACACAAATTTTGCTTTGAATAAAGTAAAGTACTGTTGATTTGTATAAATTAAGAAAAAAACAATTTCTTCTAAAATTTCAAGTTTAACAGAAAATTTTGCGGGAATATGTAGTTTAGAACAGTATTATTAAGATACTTTATTTTGTAATCATTGAAAAAATAATGTAGAATAATGAATGAACATCATAATATTCAAATATATATTTAAATTTTTTAATAAATTAATCGAAAGACTATTAAATTTACACTGAATGTTATATTTTTTGCTATAGTTTAACGACTTTGGAATCTGTTAAGGATCGACTTAAGAAACAAATTTTTTTGTTATTTTTTATAATATTTATCATCAATTCTTTGTTATTTTGTTTTACACACACTCGACTGAATTAAATTCTTCCAGAACATCCCTGTAAATAATTATGACAATTTTATAAATATAATGGTGCTTAGGAAATAGATAATTTTCTATTATCTCTTAGTACTTATACTATACGTATGATACGTTACTATTTACAGGTACGTTCCTCAAGAACTTATTTCGATTCAGTATATGAGTTTTTTAAATCTTTCAAAAAAAATGTTTTAGAGAGTTTTGCAGAATTACTTTATACGTATTTTGTATATTAATTCTAATTGTAGTTTTGCGGTAGTGTAACATTTGCGTGCAGCCGCGCTAGAACTTTCTTAGAACTTGTTTTTCGACGTTAAATAATCAGAATAAGAGAAAAAAATGCCAAGACCGGATTAGCAGTACAGTTAATGCAAAGATTCGAGAAAATTTCGTTGTTTTTTATTTTGCAAAGTATAGTGTATATATTTTGTACAAGTAAAATAATGTTTAAAAATTCAAAAATCGATTAAAGATATAAACTTTCATGTTTTTAGTTGTAGATTGAAATAGCTGCATTTATTTTTTTTTTTAAACTTCTACCGTAATTGGTACGAATGTTTCAACTAATATTGTATTATTATGAATAATTCAGCATACTCTAAATATTTACTATTGAAATAATTGAAATCTTTATGTACTATTTTTTGTAAAGTATAAATGTTAAACAAAATAAAATTCTTCAATAGAAATATATCGTCTGTTCTTCAATTTTGTGTGAATCTTTCCAACAACGAAAAATCGCAACAATCACGGTGGCAACGCGCGACATACTTACTACGAGAACACGACATGAATTTTCAAGTTGGGTATATGAGTTAGTAATTTCTGCAGTAAATGCAATTGCGAATCTCTTGTAGTTTTCACTCTTCCTCCATCATACCGCGAGGTAATTTTGTAACTGTTTGTTTTCGTTGTGTGCTCATTTAGGGAGATAATTTCTTTCAGAACTTGCTCGAGGTTTTCAAAAAGTGGCAATCTTGAAAATTTATTCATATCTTTTTATAAAAATTGTTATACTACTGCTCACTTTTTAGAGAATGTTGTGTACTTTCTGTTCAAATGAATTTTTTCACAAACTCCTCGATATCCAAGATACCATTGTAAAAGTACTGATAATCTCGAAAATCTCATGAAAAGATGAAATTTTCAATAAATTATTTCGCTCTTATAACACTTGCATTTAAAAAATCTAGTAAATCTGAAAAAAAAAATATAAACACTTTAGATTAAATCGAAAAAAAATGCTGATACGATTTTTACCAAATTACTTTTTTCATTATCCATTCATAATAAATTGAACATTCGTAAAAAAAATTCTTACATCAAATACTTAAATATGAAGATAAATATAAAATTATACTTACAAAAAATACGAAAAAAACTATGTGCGATTTTTCGTATGTAAATTCACATAAACTACCTGGATTACTTGTCTTCTGAAGTTGAATTAGTGAAAAACTAACTATAATTAAGTATTGAAAATTGCTCCACTAATTTTTAGTGAAATCTTATTATTAATTCATCTTCAGGTAGTGGATATTACAAGCCAAATAATTGAGGAAATAAGTTTTTTCCATTAGTAATATGGCTGAAATAAGGTATCAGCAAGCAAAACAGATAATAATATTCCATAATAATATGTAGAAATTAAAGACGATGGGGGTGAAAGTAATTTGCGTTATAATTATATATTATTTATGAATTACATGTTTACTTACTTTTACCGTAAAGTAATCAATTGCGTCCCTACTATATTGTCCCAACACTAATTATATATTATATTCGACAAATAGTACATTACTATAAATTGAATACTTTAAACAAATTTATATCAATGAATGAAAACGACTATCATATAGGAATCGTGTATCGTATAAAATGCACAATTATAGTTTCCTTATTCAAGCTTAAAAAATTTCTCGCATACTCACCGATAGGTCCACTCTTTTTTCATCATTCTCAATCTTCGAATATAAGATACACCTGCGCCAGCAGTAATATAAGCATTCCATCTCCGGTCCCTTCCCCCTCCGCGCAGCCGCAGATCCTCTTCCGCAGATTTCCATAACCTAAAAAATCCGGCGGCTCTTGCTCTTCTCTCTCCTCTTCCTCGAAAAGAAATAGCCGCGTACTACATTCATCTCTCTCGCGCCGGAACGTTACATTACGATCGCCACTCCAGGAACCGTACGGCGCACGTCATATTTTTCCACGAGGCGGCGCGCCGCGCGAGAATACACACAGGCAAACCAACAAACGAGCCCGACGAAGCTATGCCTTGTGTGCCTGTTTTCCTCCGGCCGCGGGGCGCTCGTGCGCTCAGTTGGCTCTCGACGACCGGCGACCGCACGTGCGCCTCTCACCGCAGACTCTCCGTTATACACACAAGCATCGTACGCCCCGCGTCAATTTCCGTTCCTTCTCGCTTCTTTTCCCTTCACCCTTCGGAGCAGCGGCCCGACGACGACAATGGCATCGCAGGTGGCGGGTTACTTCCGCGACAAGAACGTCTTCATCACCGGGGGCACCGGCTTCCTCGGCATCTGCCTCGTCGAGAAGCTCCTGCGCTGCTGCCCGGAGGTGCACAACGTCTACCTGCTGATCAGGGCGAAGAAGGGCAAAAGCGTCCAGGACAGGCTACAAGACATCACCAAGAATTCCGTAAGTTCATGGCCGAGCCTCGAAAATGCTACTACGTGTATATAATATGTAATTGACATGTAGGTGTGTATGGAATGGTACATGGTGTAGGTACTGTGTGTCCGGATATGCGACGTATGGGGTCTGAAGAACTTTTAATTACTTCACTACTGATATTTTTTTTGCTTCTAATTGTTTGAAAGAGCGGGTTTTTCGAAATTTGGGGACTTGTTTTTCGGGCAAAATTTTTCGTGCGTTTTAATCGATTCGCCTTTTTGTGAATTCTTTGAACACAATCGCGATTAGATAAAAGCCCGTCAATTGCGCATTTAAATCATTCAGGATAATAAAAAGCTTAATCACTAAGTAATGATTTTTTCCAGTATGTAAATATAGCATTTCGTTTTCTTATGGTAGAGACTTAAAATTATAATTTAATAAAATATATTTAATTATTTGAAAAAAAAAAATCGATATAAATTTTGCCCTTTTATTTTATTTTAATTGAAAATTCAGTTTTGGAGCAATTATTTTTGCTTCCTTCTAGAGGAGGCCTTTCTCAAAATAAAAGAAAGTTTTTCTAAAAAAATTTGATAAATGTATATTGAAGTTTTGTAGGTCATTTTCTAATTTTTTTCGTAAATGCCTGGATGTGCGCGTGTCTGTATATGTGTACTATGAACGTATATATACGGGTAGATCTCGCAGAAGTATTTACAGAAAAGAGTGTTTTTTCAAAAAAACATTAATAGCTCTAAAAATAATAATTAAAATGATTTAAAAAAAATTATGTTTATCGGCAGTAAACCGAAGAAAAAAATTATTTTCTGAAAAAAATCGCATTTTATGAATAAATGTTTATGAAATTTCGGGAGCAGATAGTTCGTTCGATCGTTTTAACACTTGAATTTGTAATTAAAAAAATGGTTTATAAGTTTAAAATATATTTTTGGTTAAAATTTTTTTAAATTAAAAATTTGAAAATAGAGCATAGCAGGTAAAAATGTCACATTAACAGGTTTTTGTTTTTAGAAGTTTGGAATTTTTACAGCATTTTTTAAAACTATTTATAAAACATGAATGTAAATAAATTTTAAATATGCTTCAGTTCATTAATCATTCTAAGCGTATTCACTTCTTTAATTCACAGCTATAACTTTATCAGTATTATTAAAAAAGGATTTATACTTAAGTGCATGTACTTTTTTAAGTATAAATGTAATATATATTTA
Source organism: Sycophila texana (assembly GCA_035582955.1). Taxonomy (NCBI): domain Eukaryota; kingdom Metazoa; phylum Arthropoda; class Insecta; order Hymenoptera; family Eurytomidae; genus Sycophila; species Sycophila texana. Next base: position 3,702 of record JAWWEN010052708.1, on the reverse strand, counting down.
TTGTATACAATTTACTGCAATATATTTAAAGTTGATGTTGCAATAGAATTTAATGTGTAATATAAACCAAAAATTTAAAACCCTTTTTAAAATAAATAATTTTTCAGGTTTTTGATAGAATCAAAGAAGAGGGCAAAACTGAACTTTTCAAAAAAATAATAGCAGTTGCTGGAGATGTTGGAGAAGACCATTTAGGATTGGCAGCTGAAGATAGATTAACATTGGTGGAACATATTCATGTTGTGTACCATTCTGCAGCTACGTTGGACTTTGAAGCAGATTTAAAATCTACGGTCAACATTAACCTTCTCGGAACAAGACGAGTGCTTGAGTTTTGTCAAGAAATCAGAAACCTCAAGGTGATCAAGTTTTTTATTATTATTTTAGTTTTTTATAAGATTTTGAAGAACTGCTTTTGCTTATAAATTACTAATGGCTAAACCAAGTTATCAGTGATGTAATATTTGCTATGTACTTTTTGCAATAATCTGTTTGCAAAATAAGAAACCAAGCAAAAATAATGGTTCGAGAAGATTCAAAGGGAACACTGAAAATATTTGATTTCGAAAAATATCACTTACATTATATATATATTTTAGGCTTTCATTCACGTTTCAAGTGCCTATGTAAATTCAACATGTACAGATGATGTTCAAGAACACCTTTATCCAGCACCGATGGATGTCAATGAACTTTTAAAAAAAGTAAAGGATTACAGTGATGAACAATTAAATGCAGCTACTTCAGATATCATCAAAGATCATCCAAATCCATACACATTTACCAAGCATTTAGCTGAGCATGAAGTAGCAAATTCAAAATTGCCTGCAATAATTATACGTCCATCTATGAGTAAATATTAACATCATAATTAAAAGAATTCAACAATCAATAATTATAATATTTTATGAAATCAACATGAAGTATTTCATAAAGAAATTTTTTTATTTAAAATTAAATATATTAAATTAGTTAATAGAAATTAAATGGAAAATATTGTAAATGATTCTTATTTCATTTCATTTGTTTAATTTAGACTTTGAAATTTGTACAATTTAATATGTTAATCTTATAGTTTTATATCAAATAAATTAATATTGATTGTTTAAAATTTTTAGTTGTTGGAGCTTGGAAAGAACCTTTACCAGGATGGACTATTTCGAAAAATGGACCACAGGGATTTTTAATGGGAGCAAGTAAAGGAGTTGTTCGACGTTTACCTGTTGCAAAAGATTTAATTTATGATTATATTCCGGTTGATATTGTGGTTAACAGTCTTATAGTAGCACCTTATTCTATTGAACGCGATAGGTGAGTTTTTTCATATTATTCATTCATTTAAATTAAATTAAAATATGCTAGAAACACAGAAGCATAATCAAGTAATGTGTGTATTAGAACACAGAAGCATAATCAAGTAATGTGTGTATTAGAACTTTTGCATACTATTCATAAAATAAAAAAATATATCATTTATTATTACTCAATTTCAAAGTTAAAAATTTAAGATTAAATAAATACTGAAGTTGTTTTATGACTACAAGTTAAAGTTAAATACTTTTAATTTATAATTCATAATTCTACAGTGTTTACCTTGAAATGAAAACTTTACGTGGAAATATCCATTAAGTAGTGATCAAAACATCACAAAAAGTAATAAAGTAAACCCATTAATCAATCATTTTTTTCTTCTTTGCAAACGTGCAAAATAGCTTTATGTTACAGAAGAAATTTTTTGCTGAAATTGTATTTTTAATATTTGCTTTACTCATAGTCTTATCTTATTTTGTTTTTCTAGGCTAAAAACTTTGAAGATTTATCATTTAACATCAAGCACATGTATGCCATTCAAATGGGCTAATGTCACTGATAAAATAAATGTATACTTGCATAGCTATCCATTAATGAGTGCTGTGTGGTATCCTACTTTAAAACTTTTGCCATCATTATTTTGGTTCAGAATATCTGCATTTTTCGTACACATGATACCAGCTTACATTTTAGATACAGTTACTCGAATAGCTGGTGGTAGACCCATGTAAGTTACTGGTTATTATTTACTAAAAAAGTTATAATAAAATACTAATTTAATGCATTTTATGTCATAGGCTAGTAAGACTGCACACGAATGTTAATAAATCTTTAGGACGTTTAGAAAAATTCATTTTCTCAGAGTGGAAATTTTATAATACACAAACTTTGGAGTTGCACGAAACTTTATCTGATGTCGATAAAGAGAAATTCACGTTAGATATCAGACCGATCGATTGGGAATCATACTTCGTGGATTTGACTAAGGGTGTACGAGTGTATCTAAATAATGAACCTCTGAAGAATTTGCAGAAAGCTAAAACAAAGGATAAAATGTAAAGTTTATTTTAAACATTTTTTTTCATAAGTTGCATTCTTAAGCAGTTAAACATTTTGTCACTTCATATTTTCAGATTGCTCGTTCTTCACCTATTGCTGAAAATAACTTTGTTAACGTTTATTTGGTGGGTCTTCAAAACAACGTTTGGAATGACCTGGACTCAGACCGGCATGATCGTTCCTGTTGCCTATTATCTCTTGAATCTTTTGTAAATTTAAAAAAATGAAGCTTTAGAGAGTAAACATTAAAGCGTGGTTCTCGTTAATATATAGAAGTTTCTAAATATATAATTATAGTTAAAAATAAATACTGAACGGGTACCGTTAGTTTTATTGTTAATTTTAAATGCTTTGTAGGTCGTAATTTTTTAAAAACTTTTCTCATCATTGTTAATATTATTGGTTTCATGCAATGAGTATTATTTTATCGTGCGAGTGTTGCAAATTAGAATTATCTGGACAAAGTACAATGTAAAACTTTCAAAACTGCGATAAATATGCTCACGACCGCAATAAACTATTTAACACTTTCATCAATTTAAAAACTGAAATTGACAATTTTTAATTTAAAACTTATATTAATATTTTAATAATGATAAAAGAATGTCAATTGCTGAATATATTGATCAATTTTAAATAGAACATCAATTTTGTACTAAAACAAGAATTAAATAAATTTATACCTATTTTTAAAACTGTATTTTAACTCAATATTACATTCTCATTAACTCTAATTTTAAATTAATCTTCTTTTAGCTTGTGGAACATGGAATCCAAGTTAGTAAATCATTAAAGAAGACCTGCATTTTTTATTTATAAATAGATATTTTTGTACTGGCAAAAAAATGAACTGAAACCGTAATTCAGCCTGTCAACATGTCATTATTTTCATTAACTCAGTAGTGTAAACAAATTTGTTATCATTTTCTAATTAGGCATTTTTTATTCTTAGAAAAAGATTTTTATTTTTATTTATTAATAACCGGAATAAATTCTGTCAATAAACTTACAAAATAGTATTGCATAGATAGTGGTATAAACAATCATAATTCTCATTAGCTTAGTAAAAAATAATAGAATTGTACAGTGTCAGCTTTAAGTCTAGATTTAAGGTGATATACCGAGGTAATTTAATTGAGGTAAAAAAGTTTAACTTCTAATATTTTGATACTACACGGTATAGTAATACGGTATTTTTAATAATTTTATTTAATTGCATTTAAATAGCTGAATAATTTATTATTGCATCTCTTATTCTAAATTTCGCAGCTTATTTTCAATATAAATTAAAACTTATTAAACTAATTGAAGTACTGAAATCAATTAAAAATG
>JAWWEN010052707.1:0-10123 GCA_035582955.1 Sycophila texana | reverse complement strand
TTAACAGCTTTTTTTTGGTTGGAAGTATTTAACAGCGCGATCGTTGATCCAACTAAATTTTTTTCTCGGTGTAATGAATCAAAACGGCATTTATTTTTTATTAACATTTTGTTTTCTGATTATTTAGATAATTTCTACATAATTAGGAAATGTAAAACCTGATATAATGATCTAGGAATTCAATTATTTAAACGTAAACTTCTTTGATTAATTAAATCGAAATATTAAATATATATATATCAAAGCATTTTGTATTTTGGCCCTATTCAAGTAAAATGCTTTCCATCGGTTTTTAAGACAAGATTTTAATTTAGAAACGAAGGATCTTTTTTTTACTTCAAATAGGATCTTCTGGAAGGCTGGAGTATTCGTGTCTTGTTTTACACGATGTAAGGAAGAATCTGTAATTATTCATTCAAGCTACCGTGACATTGTAATAAAATAATTAAATAAAATTTAACAAATTCTCTCCTTCGACTTTATCACTCATCATCTTGTATTTTGGAAATGGGAATATTGATGCTAATGAGTACAACTTTTTTTTTTATATTATTAATACGACGTTTCGGTGGCTTGATTGCCACCCTTCTCAAGTACTGAAAATTTATTATAGAGTTTACTACAAGTCAATAATAGTTTTTTCAAAGCTTAAAACTTCATGTTTTTTTACATTACCTAATTATAATGTTTGTTGTACATAATCCATACTTTCGCATTTTGTTGAGTACATTATAATTTTACAAACGTTTTTCATTTTCTGTAATGAATTATTATCATTATTATATTATAAAAAAAAAAGTTGTACTCATTAGGGTAACCACTCATTAGCATCAATATTTCCATTTCCAAAAAATTTAACAAAGTTGACATTTTTCTCGTGACGAGATGATAAATGAAACGAAGCGGAGATTAATCATCACTATACAGTATAGTAAAATAATTTACTACAGAAGAAAAAATAATTATCCTTAAATCTCATTAAAACGACTTTTTACGAAGAAATAATCGAAAAGAAAATCGTATTTCATCCGGCGCGAAAGAAACGCGTGCGCAATCATCAGCGGCACTGCAATCACAAGTCCGCAGCGCGCCGCGCGGTAATTAGAAAATTTGCGCGCCGCGCACAGCGTGTCGGAAAAGCGGGGCGCGCAGTAACAATAAAAAAAGGGACGTAGCAGCCGTGTAGGTAATGGGCAATCCCTCGGCGCGATCCCATTTTTTTTTTCCACTCGCTGACGGGCCGCAATATTTTCGCCTCGCGGAATGAAACGCGTACGTCCGGGGCGCACCTGCAGCACACATACCTGCGTGCCACACAATTCGCCGGAGCCCCGTAAGTCGGTCACGACGGGACACGGCGCGCCGCGCGTATGCGTTCCTCTCGCGCGTGCCCGCGCATTTGAACGTCGTCGCGCCGGAAAAAAGGCGCCGTAAGCTCGCGCGCTTTTCTATCCGCTTTTTTTCCTCCCTTCCCTCTGTCCCTCGCGCTTTATTCTTTCATATTTCTTTTTTTTTCTTTTTCTTTTTTGGTCGGTAATCTTCGTGTTGTCGGATTTTCGCCCGCGCCTTTTCTCTCCCTTTTGCGCGCTGAGGCGAACATTGTGCGGGAGATCGAACGTTTTGAATGGTAAGGGTATGTTGGACTGTTTTTTCTTTCTTTTATTTTATTTTAAATGTATGAGGAAAATGTAGACAAGTTAGAGGTGAAAATTGTTTGGTTATCGGATTATGAGTGCTGAATGAATTTGCTTTATTGGTATGTCGATCAGGAAGTTATATATCGATTTTAGAACGTTACCTTTTTTGTGCGCATAAAATGTTAACAATGACGGCGATAAAGTGGTATCCTCTCACGTTTGCTCTAGTTGAAAGTGAAAGAGGAAGTTCGCATGTTTCGCTAAAACAGCTATTCTGCAGAGCTGTGTAAATAGAATAATTACTACTGCGAAATCCGTAATTGTCGGGGCGAATGAAAGAACAGGAAGGAAATTCGAAAAAAAAAAGCAAAAGATTACAATTGCTGTTTGAGACTCTCGTGCATTATAACAATTGCTTTGTATTTCATGTCTGCGTACTGTGTATATAAACATATATATCTAAGTTTTATTTTGCTTCAATTGTTTTAAAGGATTCGCTCTGTCTTATTTTTCCTGCCTTCTTCCGGAATAAAACCTACTAAAATACTTTTCAATAAATTACTGTATCTAACATTGTTTAATTCGCACCTTCTTCTTTATGAATGGACGGATTTTATCAGTACTACTCGAGTTTAATAATTTATTTATAATTTAATTTTACACCGGCCAGGATTTTCCTTTTTCAAGCACTAAAACAATAATTTACGATAAAAGCCTCGAAACAAAAAAAAAAAGTCTTTTTTAAACGATTTTTATTTTACTACTTTGACAGACAGCTCTTAAATCCATACAGAACCAACGTAGTATCGATATCACGATCTCGTCCACTCGACGCGCCTCTAATAAACTCATCAAGATAGAAAGTTCGATGGCTAATTTAATAATGAATCGCTCCCTTCATGCGCTCGCTGAAAGAAAGTCTTGATCCCTCTCAGCTGCACTCGTCCCGATCCCATGTCCCCCAGCGACTCCCTATCGAATTATAAAGTAGAGGGGCGATCCATCCGCGAGAGCCTCCCTCGACAATTCACTGCATTCATCGGTTCGATTTCTCGGCGAGCCGAACAGCCGCTCGATTCACGCGCCTCTCCCTTCCTTCCATCCTACGTCCTCCCCCTTCTTCCGGCAGCGTAGAGTGTCTTTATCTGCAGACCCTCGCCTCTTATGTAGGGCGATATGCGCGTCGCATTTGCATGGGACGTCAGTGACCGATTCGCGGAAGAAGTCGGGCGCGCGACAATCGCGGCGCGCAAGTGGAGCGCGTCGCGTACACTTTTTCCTTCGGCCGTTTAGGCGGCGCGCCGCGATTTTTGCGCAGTGGGGATCGCTTTTCGTCGCTCTGCGGTTCTCGATCCCGCGGTATCGTCCCGTCGTTTGTTCTCTCTCCGCTTTTCTTTTTTTTGCGTGCACCCAGTGAAGTTTGTATTTGTTTTGTTTTCTCCCGCCGGTTGATTGGCTTCCAGCCGTTTACCACTTCTCGGCGCGCGGAGATGACGAAAGGCCCGGTATATAATGAGCCTGCTGCCAAGTAAAACGTGAAATTTGTCAGTCCATTATAAGAGAACGTATTATAAGTCGTTTAAGTTTATTTCCGCGGCGATTGTCTCTCGAGCGAGAGCGCATTTACAAAAGTAAATTATTCCGCTCGATAATTGAAACGGCCACTTTTTCCGCAAGTATATAAGCTACACGAAACTCGCCCGCGCGGAACGACCGGGGAAACATCAAATAAAGCCGGACTGCACGTCGGCGCTGCTCCGAAACAGGGTCACTTCCTGGCGAAAAAGAAATAGAGGCAGTACGCCCGGCAACTTACTATCGCGAAGTAAAACAGAGGCGTCGACACTGGGCGAAACTGCCGGGTCCGCCTCTGACTAAAGTTTAATTAAAGGCCGGGCTCAGGCCTCGTCCTGGCCGCGCGCGTGTAATATTCAGGGGGCCCCGGCGAATCCGAAAACTCGAACTCGAAATTTTCAATTACGTACGATAGTGGTGAGGCCATCGCCCGAGGGGCGATTTTGATTTTAAAGCTCGCGTAGGTGCGGGGATTTTGATTGGGGAGATTCTGTCGTGCGGCCAGTCGGGATATGCTGTGGTGGAAAAGCATCGCGTTTAGGATCGGCAGTATAGTACGGATTTGCGCAGATTAAACAGAGTAATCCTTTTTAGTTCTATTCAAGGAGTTATTACTTGGTTGCTGAAATGAAACGCTGTCTGTTGAATATGTACATTGCAGTATCTACATATTTATTTTTGAAGACAGTCGAAGAAATGAGAATTTTTTTTTTACACATTTACGCTATAAAAAGGAGTTTTTTGTTAGTTTTTTTAAATTTAAGCTATTGAATTTTAAAAGAAAAGAGATATTTATTTATAAACTTTTTAAATAAATAAGTAAGTAACGAATAGTCTGAAACTACTTATTCTTAAAAAGGTTGAATTTAATTATAAATTTAAATAAAACGAAAAATTCATTACGCTCAAAGCTTAATTTTCATGACTAAAGAGAATTAAGCACATTGAAAGCTGGACATTAAGTAAAATTTATTCGGGGCACTTTAACCAAAATTATTTACGCTGTAGGATTAACTAAAAAGAGCCGTCGGCGGAGGCTGCTATAACGAATGGCTGCGATCGATATTTGAGGGCGAAAAGAGCGTTAAATTAAATGATTGGAGAATCCGCCGTAAAGATTCTCTCAACGAGCGATGCGCGCGAGCGGAGCCTAGGCGATTAATAGTCCGTCGATAAAATAATTTCTCACCTCTCCAAGTACTCCGAGAAAATGACTATTAATTCCGAGGCAATGCCAGAAAATTACGACTCGCCCCTCCCTCCCTCACTTACCGTTCATTTCGCAAGTGATTCCTCTCGTTCGCGACTCAAAAGCTTACTTAAAGCCGGCCCGCATTAAAGCTCGAATGCTTTTATTTCATTATCGAAGAAAATAAATTAGTAGTTTCTCATGTAATCAGTAAAATTCAATCACTTTAAACTCCTAACTCGTATGTAATCTGTGACTTACACCGAGATATTTTTTTTGTAAAAATTACGTGAAAAGGTAAAAATCGAGTAACGGTTTGAAAGCACTGGAACTTTTTATGGAAAAATCCTTTGCAAGCTTTATACATAAAATTTAAACTACGTTGACGAAGCTTTGTAATTTTTATATGAAAATCTCTGCAATCTTTACGTGAAGCTTCACCGTAATGGTTGCAGGAAAATTCGCGTTATTTTTACCGAGCTTTTCTTGCATAAAAATGACAAAGCTCCGTCAAAAGTACACCATATATATTATGTACAACTGAAAATGTTAAATTCTCTTATAAAAAATATGATCTACTAATTTATACGTGAAAAATTCAGATAAAAATTACAGTGGTCCTCTCGTAAAATTTTCCAGTGCTTGCAAGCGCATTACAATTTTTACGAGAAAATTCTCTCAGTATACAGACACATCCATAAAAAGCTCATCGCTAGTGGGACGAGCCTCGCCCCGCATTGTTTATAGCGGTAAAAGCGAGAAGTAGCCGTCGCTGCCTCGCCGTCAATTCGAGTCGTAACGGTTATATGAAAAACCAAAAGGGAAAACACGAGCGAGGCTCAAAGCGGCCGGATAATATACGCGCGGAAACTGAAGCTCGCGCAGTTTGTGTGTATAGATATATAAACACGGAGCTTGCGCGTTTAAGCGCCGAGGAGCGGCAGGGATGCCAAGATCCTTGCAACGTAATTATAATACCTCAAAGACGTTATTAATTTCGCGCACGTGCGCCGGTTTATTAATAACGCTATATCTATGCAAATGTGCTCGGGCGCCGGAGATGCCACATACGCCCGGAGAGTCGCGTTAAAATCGCTCGGGCGCAAGCGATGCACTTATGTGCCGGCGGCCCCGCTGGCCCACTTAGTTTCCCCTATATTTGATATCCTCTCGATAAAGGCCGCGCCGGGAGGGGGCTGATCTTATCTGCTCGCGCGGCCACCGTCGGGGCGACTTCGCGCGATCATGACGACGCCGTTTTAATAATCGAGCGCGACTTAATTAGACGACGACTTTCTATAGTGTATACAGCCCAGTGCGGTGTGATTGAAGGGGGGAGGTAAATGCGGTTTTTAGGATATTTACTTTCTCGCTGCGAAGTTCGTTCGTTTTTTTTTTTTGATAATTGATGTCATTGTATGGATTATGTTGAGAAAGTGTACTGATAACGGAGGATATGAACAGATTTTTTGGAGGGGCGTACGAGAAATCGTATAAGTATTTAGATTGTTCGAAGAAAGTAGAGTGTCTTGCCGTATTCGCCTGTATCTACTTAAATGCTTCGAATGGGAAATTATATTAGATTTTTACTTTTAACATTTCAAGAAAGTGCTGCACTTGAATTTCGTTTTAATTAAGGACCTTTTCTTGTACCAAATTGTGAATTATATTTTATTATAGAAGCTCCGAATTAGACGGCACAACTCGAGGGACCTCTTACTATTTAATTAAGTTGGAAAAAACGAGCTGCCGTTAGTTAATTTCAAATAATTACAACTTTACATCCATTTTGCCGGTCTTTACTTTCCATTTATTATCAACTAAACTCGCTCGAAAATCTCAATACAACGTCCAATCAAATTTGTAATTAAAAAATGTGAATCAAAGTAAATAAAAGTAAAATAATAATAAAACTAGTAAAACAAACTTCCTCCGGACAAAGCAATTAGTAAATGAAAAGAAAAATTGCAGCCCTTTACAGGCAGCGAAATTGAAAGGCCGTTTATCGCATGCTCGCAGCTCGCGCATACCTAGTACGTCGTCCGGGGGAAGGGGGAGGGGAGGGTATAGACTCCGCGGCGCGTGTGTCGGACGCTGCAAGGCCGCGGCGGAAACTGTGTCGGCCACCCCGTTTTCCGGCGTAATTTAATTAAGTTTCGCCGACGGCCGTTGCAAGCCCGTAAGCGTGTCCCGCTCGATTATGACCGAGAAACGCGGGACATCTTTGACAATTAGCCACTAGCGGCCGCGACTTTCGCGACCTTCCAGCCCTACCCGAGCCCTTTGATTTATCAATTTTAAAGTGCTCCGAGCGATGCTCTTTCGACTCTTCGAGGACGAGGTAATGGAAGGCGTTTAGCGTTTTTGTTCTCCGCGCGGCGTTGGTTTTCGTGATGAAAAGAGATAGAGAATTGTAGGAGAACGGCTGGTCGAGTGTAATTGTTGATCGCAATGGAAATGTGGAAAAAGCGAGGTCGAGTAGAGTGAGAGTTTTAGAGTGCGTTTGCCTTCGTCTTATTAAAAAGGACTTGACCTTAATAATGTGGATATAGACATAAGAAAAGGAATCTACTAAAAATGTTGGCTAACCGTGCTCGTCTGTATCTACTTATACCGACTTTTAGTTTGTTTTACTTAAGAAAATATAGCCAAGGCAAAGCGTGTTCAAAAATTTAGTTACTTTGTTAATGAAAATTTGAATAGTTCATGTAGCCGCCCTAGAAACATTTAAACAGTAAATATAGTAAAATCATTTTATTTAATGTCAATTTCATTAAGCTTATCTCGTCAACAGATTAAGCACGACATAAAAGGTTTAAAATTGATCCATGACTTGCCGATAAAAGGGCATAACTGGATTTCTATCGAAATCGAGAAATCCACAATCCGCAAAGATTTGACGGATTAATAACCATCAGAACCGACCAAAAGGTCAGCAGAAAAAGCGAACAAGAAACTGTAAATAAAAGTTCTCGTAAAGGAGAAAATACGCAATTGTGCCCTTTTATCGCAGGAAGTCACCGAAGTAATAAACGAAAAGCGAAACGCGAAACAAGCTTACTTCGACACTGGAACTTAAAAAAAAAAAAGAAACAAGAAAAAAAAAGGACGACCATAAAAAACTCATTCGAACCTCTGTAAATAACATCATTCAATCACTAAAAAGCGCCGATGTCAGAAATGCATCGATTCTACTCTTGCGGAACCAGCGCCATCGCTCGACATCTCGATCGTCGGCCCGTCGAAGGAAGAGGAGCGCGAAATTCCCTTTAAGGCGTGAGATTGAATTTTTGCCCAGGCACTCTTGTATATATATATATATATATACACACATGCGGAAGACAAATGTAGCCTGCACCGTCCACCGGCATTGTCCGCGCTCGTCCCGGGAAAGAAAAAAAAAAAAGAACACGGCGGAGAATCGCGCTCGTTGCTATACTTTTTTTTTCTACGTTGCGCGCGTTTTATTTATGCGTCGCTGAATGCGACCCGCGTGTCATTCGAATTCCGCATTCTCATGCGCCGCACCGAGGTAATCGCGCCTTCCGCATTTTTTTTTTCCAAAGTTTTCAAAACTTCGCCGCCGCGCAGGATGTTTCATTAAAAACGCGATGCGTCCCGCGCGATATTTCCTACGAACGAGTTCGCTCGTTATTTTACGTTAGTCCAAGTTTTTCTTTTCGCAGCCGCGCTGCTGCGTACCGTTTAATCGCGCGTATATACATAAAAGGTACTCCTTGTTTTTTTTTCTTTTTATTTTTTGCACTCACGAAAATAACAGCGAAACGTATAATTAAAAGTATCAGAATATAAGCTTTGTATGCGAACGCACGCAGAGTTTTGAAACGAATTGTTATCACCTTGATATTACTTTGAAAATTCATAAATAAAACAAAAATTGAAGGAAAGCGCCGAAGGCAAGTGACGAATGTCCGTGCGATGGGGGAAGCATCGAAATTGGCGAACTTGACGCATGATATATCGGGCCAGGCAGTGAAGGACGCGCGCTGATCTTGAAACAGATTTCCGTTTGAAATGCATGAGCCCCGCGGCGACGGTACGCCGGGGATTCCCCGCCCGCGCAGGTTGAAGCGCCCCGACGTAGCGCGCACCTCCTGCACGGCGAGAAGAACGCGCTCGGCTTTTCCTCATTGATTTACGCGTTGATTTACGACTTGTCCGCGACAGTGTTGTTTATCAGATTTTAACGTGCAACGCTGACTTTCATATTTCGCAGTTTTATATCCATCACTTTTTACGCGCGAAATTGCACTTTATCCTACGCAGAATCGCAATTCTCAGCGGGTAATAATGCAAGTAATAAAGAATTTGATTAGAAATAATGCTATAGGCTACCGGAACTTTAATACCATTTAATTAAACTTTTTTTATTTTAATGAAACATCAAAAGTTAAATGCTATTATGTACTTATTACTATATTGCTACTACTGCTGCTACAAGTGAATAAAAAAAAAAGGTATCTTTAGCAACTGCGCCTACTTCTCCGCGTCCGCACAGGTATAATAATAAAATCATTATGCATATTTTCTCTCGGCGTTCAAGGTCTTCCGGCAGCGCAATAAAAGTTAGAAGCGCCGGGGCTTTAAAAATAGAAGAGATACAGTTATCGTAAACGTGCGTTTCCCTTGTAATTTAGAGAGGCCGTTTCGTGCGGAAAAAAAAAGGGACAAGCTAGTCTCAATAGCAGCCTCGGCGCGCGGCGATCAGCATTAATTTCTCCCCGTCCGTTTCCGTGTTACTTGCGGCTTGTGGTTCCGGATGGCCGCCCAACAATACGTCAAACCACCGCTTTAGATATACTCGCGATTCCGACGACAGTAAAAATCAGCGCTTTCGGAGTCGCTCCAAGAGCTTCGGACTGCGTTTCATTATGTCGAGGATAAACTGCAAGATCTCCGTAGTGTTTACTCTGCCTATAAGAAAGTTTAACTCACTGGGCCTCTTTGACTTTATTTTTAGTTATAAAAAGTAAAATTGTTTGTTTTATTGATTAAGTTTGTGATAAAAAAAGGTCTTTAACAGACTTTTTTCAAGTCTTTTATCATTTTATATCTGTTTATATCTCGTCGTTGATAACTCACATGTCACTGCTTTAAAGCACGTGCGAACGTGTGTATGTTATTTTTTTTGTAATTTTTTTTATTTTTATTTTTTTTTTATAGAACTAGGGCACTCCCTCGTTATCAAGAATAACGATTTTATTGATATATATCTGAAAAATATCATATACATTTTGTATTCAAAAGGAAAACATTAGTATTTTTTAACGATTGGAAAATTTTTTCCATTCATAATTATCGTACTTCATTAATAATGACGTCAAATACTCAAATCTGTAAATCTAATTGATCCATACTTAAATTAGAAGACATTTCAAAGCATTAAAATAATAAAAAATGACTGAGAAAAAAGAATTGTAAAAATTACTATCTGTTTATAATAGGAACGTCATCACAGACTCTGGACTTTTAGATAAAAATAGTAGAATATAGCAAATTTATTGCAAATAATCCTCTACCTACTAGGATAGTACTTTTTATATAAGAGTCTAGTCTGTGGTCCCACTCCACATCCAATAGACATTTCTAAAATATTTTTTTTCTCACTGTATAAAATAAAAACCCTTTAAGGAGGTTGTACAGATTCTACGCTAGTCAAAAAAAATTTTATTCAAGTAGTACTTTGATCTGGCAACGTTGC
>JAWWEN010052706.1:0-10126 GCA_035582955.1 Sycophila texana | reverse complement strand
GAGCATCGGTCTTACGTAACGCGATAACTTTGGAGGCGTCAAGGACTATAAAAAGGTCCAGGAGCGTGTGAGAGGTGCCCGAGGTTGTCATTGCATGATGTGTAGCCATTGACGGTACCAGCTGAAGACCGAGCTTCGATAGGCAAGATTTAAGAGAGTCTGAGTGTATATCATTAACCAGCATATTAATATTAAAATCACCTGTGATTACCACTTGCTGAAAAAGCGGTAAGAATTCTGCTAGTGTGTTGAAGAATTCCAGCGGGTAGGCAGCCTTAGGGGGCCTGTAGACCACGCCAAAAAGAAGCTTAAAGGTTCCGGCAGTGATTGACAGGATCATGAATTCAGGCGTGTTATCATACTCGGGGTCAGAATAGACTAGAGTCTCGACTTTGAAATCATTGCGAACATACGCACCAACTCCTCCTCCCATTTTGCCGCAGCGATCATTTCTAAATAAAGCGTAGCCTTCAAGTTCAACAATCGAGTCCGGGTCACTTTGTGTTAAAAACGTTTCAGTAACTGCTATCACATCGTGAGTGTTTTGGTCGACGAAAGACTCGAGCAGGTTATGGTGTGTAGCAAGTCTATTTACATTTATGTGACAGATATTAAACACGGAATTTACAGATATGGACGACGACGTAGACGCGGCGGTTAAGGGCACACCCCAGGAACTTCACGCAACATGTGATGAGTTGGAAGTGCCCTGGTTGCGGTTATTTCTAGGCGAAGCAGGTACAAGCGCATATAGGTCGTTCTCTAGACGAATAGGTATTAGTGGGCTCGAGCGGGATACCCTAGCAAAAACCGTAAAATCGCGAATAATGGGGCGGGAGAGAGAGAGAGAGAGAGAGAGAGAGAGTCCGTAGGCGCAGTGTAGGATTGAGTTTTAGATGAATCAAAGACGATGCAGCAAGTTTGTCACATAAGCCGCAGTCCTTAAACCCATTCTCTTCGAGAAGCTGCCTTGCCAAATGATGTCAAGGAACTCACTTTATGAAATGCAAAGTGTCTTAAAAAAAATGTCTCCGTCAGTAGCAGCGACAAAGTAAAGAAACATTAATATCAAATTCAAAAAAAAGGGGGAAAGAGAAGACAAAAGAAGATAAATAAGCACAAGCGGGTGAAAGATTGATTCACGAGCTCACGGATACCAACCATTAGTCGTTAAAATTGCCTCCGAAAGCTTGTAGAGAACCTCTCGAAAACTTATGCTTTTTTTCGGCTGGTGCTATCAGCCTCCCTCCCCTCCCACTCTCCCCTTGTCCTTTCGCTCGCGTCACTTTTCGCGAGTAGCACTTGGCGCTTGACAAATATGATTACTCATCACACCCCACCCACTCGAGGCCCGGCTGTTTCCTCCTCCTCGAGCTTCGATCGGACGTTGCCTCGGATAACACAAATCCGCTGGCCTACATATCATTCCCCTCGAGTTTCTCGACACACATTCGCCCCCTTGAGTGTGTGTGTGTGTGTGTGTGTGTGTGTGTGTGTGTATTGCGAAATACCGCCGCTTCCGCCCTCGCTGGGGCGGTCGCCTATCGGAATTCCGCAGGAGCGATCTTTTTTTGGCGCTGGATTTTTTTAGATGCGACCGGATGTGCGAATGATTTCACGAGTACGAGATGCGCGGCTGTTAAAAATATTAAATTTATTCCTTGTGTAAGAGTAATGCTGCGGCGTGTCGATCAGAATCCGACTGTTGGATCAGTTTCTTCGTCCTTTACTATGTTCCAGTCGTTCTTCTCATATTTTATAACCTGCCGAGCTCCATTTTATAAGGTTTTATCGATGTTCGTTCGATTGATGTATGAATGCAAACTCTGATGTTTAAAATTTGAATTTATTTTTTTGCCTATCACCAAATGTGACTTAAAAAAAACATGAGATTCTTTAATTTAAAGAAGATGTATAAATGCAATCTTCGTAATTTACATTTTTATCCGTAAATTTGTATTATCTGATCCTTTTGAAAAAGTAATTTTAGATAAATATATCGTTTGTTGAGTAATATGAAGTATGATAAAAATTTAAAATATTTTTAAAATTATTGTTACTAATGCTACGCGAGGTTTTATAAATTATTCTTAAAAATAATTTAATTCTACAAATGTTTTTATTTAAATATTCTATTTCAAAGTAAATTGTTGCTCACTATGTAATCTGATTTTCATTTAATAAGAAGCAAAATTTTGTATGAAACTCATCTCTCTGTGAGTAAATATATGAAAGTGAATACATTTAAATAAAAACTGAAAATATATTCCGGAAATATTGCAGTACAAGTCCTCCTTCAAAATAGATTTGATTCTAATTACAAACCACTAAAAAAATGCATTGTACAATTAAAAGCAATAAAAAAAGTCTAAAAATTCCAGCCCACTTATCGCAACACAAAAAAAATATCCTCTCACTCGAAACATTAACAACGACGTTCGAGTCTCTCCATTCATTCCACTCGAAGGGAAATCATCTATTGGAGCTTGCAAAAACACGAAGCGTTCCTATCGATTTTCCATTGAGTCCCGGCGCACGAGCGAGATTAATCCAGCAGCGGCGAGTTCTCATCATTGAATTCGGAAAATCGCGATGCCAGGGCTGTTTGCACAACGATCGGTCAGCGGGCATGGCATTAGGCCGCCGCGTGTACCCCGGCGATATCGCCTCGGCGGGTCCCAATTCCTAGAGAGTCGTGGCTGTGTGTACGACCTAAACGCGTCTATTTCACTTGGGCGAGATGTGGATACCCGGATCGGCTTGCCTGCGCGCCCCACCGATCGTCGCATAAATTGGCATCGATTCCACGGCGGCATTTCAACTTGGCGACGACGTGCTCTTTCGCATAATCGGATACTCTTTCCTGTGATCTCGAACGGATCTCACGGTATTTCTGTTATTAAGCACTGGATTTCTGTAACATTGTTACAGTATTTCTAGTAGTATATTTTGTTAGATACACTATTGTTTGTACTTATTAACTTATTTAGGTTTGAAAGTATCAGCGTTACTAATAATTATACTAAATCACTTTTTATGCTGTTTATATGTTACAATTAAAAGTATTCCTTGTCAATTTAATTTCTTAAATTCAACACGGTATAAGATCCGCATTTACGGGGGGCGCTAATGCGACAGTGCCGATTGATATCGCCACGATGGAAATGCAAAATTTCATGGCTGCGGTAGCAGGAAGAGAGCGAGGAGGCTTAACTAGACGTTAATGAAATGATCAAGCCATTTCCCCCCGGTTGAAACGTACCACGTGCCAATGGATCGGATCGGATGCCTCCCCTCACGTTTGCCACCCCCCCCCCCCCCGGCTGCCTTGATTGTCTGCATTGACTTTTCTGTCTCTTTCTCGCGCGCTTTGTGAGCTACACCATTTTTCGTGTCTCTTGACTTGAAAAAAATCTTTACCTATTTCATAAATTTAAGATGGGGAATCATCTGGGCACTGGGAGATGTAAAACTTTACTGATGGAATAGATATTTCATGGTTTTTTGAAGTATTTCGTTAGAATTTAAATGACACTAAAAGAATATTGCAAATGTACATTGTTTATTATAACAATTAATACTGTTTTTTTGTTAATTTCGAAAAAGTGCAACAATTTATTTATTGGCCTTCGATCCATACGAATGTAATCGAATGTACAGTGCGCATAATGGCAAAACAAATAAAATTAGTGATAAAAACCGATCTTTCACGTAAATAACAGCGTAAGTTTAAATAGAGATAAAGAAAGTGCTGAAGTAGAGGTAAAAATGTAGGCAACTCTCGTAGAAAGCCTCGCCGTAATGAATCCAATAGTACGAGCGCGCTCGGATCGTTAAAGGTGAATGCGCAGGTTTTACGCTTACGCTCGTGATAAGCGTTGATTTCGCGCTGCTTTCTCCGGAAAAAAAAAATTTAATTAGAATCCAACTTTTATTTTCTCGAAAAACTGAGCACTACAAATTAAGAAACAACTAATTCCAGTCTAAAACTACTACTGTTCCTCTTCTAATAGCAGAGAAGGCGCTGCTGTTGGTGCGGCATTAGTTCCCACTCGCCTTAGGTCATAGGGTGCGTGCTAATTTAATTACGCTACGCAGACGCAGAAAAGCGAAAACAGAGGGGGAGTGCGACCCTCTACGAAATCGTTAGTGGTAAGTGATTCATTTCAACGTTATTGACGGATAGTATGTAATTTGATAATTCAACTAATTTTTAGAATGTTTTTCTTCGCCGTCTATTGGCTTAAGGTAAGCAACTAGTCGAGGGTATAAGGGCTAGTCCAGAGGCGATGGCCAGTGAGCCGCGATAGTAATCAGTGGGTATAGCTTCGGGCTCGTAATCGATTGACTTGGGAGTACTACTGTTTTTTTCGAATGGCTCAAAGCTGATTTGATTCGAAATACACTTGATACTATAAGGTTAATTCTGGTGTGTGTGTGTGTGTGTTTTGCGCGGGTGCCGCATTGGGCGTCAATGCTCGTTTGATCTTGGGATTAGATTACTGGAGCGAAGCGATAGCCCGAAAAACAGTTTCTCGGATAGAACATGCCGGCTGCTGCAGCCCAGTGAGTAAAACTTGCGGGCGTAGAGACTGCCACAGTCAGTGGGCAAGACTTGCAGTAGTGAGGGTTTAAGAGCAGTCGTTTCGAAGGAGGCCCCGCACACCAGGGAACGAGGGGGCTGGCTTCCAAATATAAATTCCGTGGGAGGGAGGGGCGCATCACAACTGGGAGGAAAAATACCCCTGGAGGCAAAGTACAAGGGGCTATCTAGACCTGAATGCAAGGCAGGCACATCCTCCTATTAAGACTGTCAGTTCGTTTACTAAAGCTATCGACTATCGACCAACTAGTCTAGAGAGTCTGTTTCGTGGGTAATAAGGAGTGTGCAGAGCATGTTCGCGCCCGTATCAAAATTTAAGATTTTTAAAAAGTACTCCAGAAGCTGTAATTGAGAAAAAAGTATGCCTGTATTGCAAGTTTCTTACTTTTTTTTTATATTCCATTTAATAAATTAAAAATAAAATATATTTCATAATATTTACAATGTATTGCATTCCTCAGAAAAAAATATAGAATTTGTACCGTAGAAAAAATTCTTGAGGTATCTCTTATAACTTTTTTGTAAACTATTAAAAATAATAAAAAAAATTTAAGAAATATTATTAGTAATGTTTATTTTGATGAATCTTTGCTGCACTGGTTAAAAGTGGAATGGAATGCAGTCAGAAAATGGTACAAAATAAAATTGAAGGGCGAAGCTAATCATATCAACGCAAAGAGGCAACCTATAAAATACACATATAAAGAGAAGCCCACGTCGTCTTTTCGTATAAAAGTGCGACGTACATGTTCGCTTATCCACTCTATATACTTTGATTCCTCTACGGGATTACCAGATATTTTTGCCACGAATGTAAAAATACGATTTTCTGCTTTCACAGACATGTATAAAGCTTAAACGCGCACTTGGACTACTCATAACATTTTTCCAAAATGTAGCAAAAGAGCGTTGCAATTCTTTGACGTATTGCAAATTTTTTTATTACAAACGTTGGCTCTGCTCTAGTTTTCATTTTACCAATGTTTTTAAGTTAGTCTTGAGTAAAAGACAATCTCTAATGAAAATAAACAAGTAGTATTACAGAATTAACCGTCAAATTACTTTAAATTACGAAAATCCAAAAAAGTCGATGAAGCTGTCAGGAATACCTAATTGATCTCCTGCGCCTTGGTTTGCCGTCAATTTTGCGCAACAAAACAGCGTGTAATTGACTTTTCTTTGCAATCTCGCCGTTGACAAGACTGGAGGGAAAAATTCGAAAAAAGGAGAAAAATATAAAGGCTCACGTCACGATCATGCCACTACATAACACTGCGAGTGATAAAGGCTTTACATTAAAGCAGTGAAACCCAAGTCGTACGACGCAGATTAATATGTTCTTCGGCCTCGAGGAATCTCACTTTCATCTTGCCGACAAATCGAATCCAGCATGATTGACATGTAAATTGCATTTGCGCTTTGGCGCACCTCGTTCCATTTTTTCTTTGTATCCGTCTTCAACACGGATATTTACGTGTTCGCTGCTCGTTAGAACCAAGACACCAAGGCCAAGTATTCTTTGGCGCATCGATCACTTGAACTTATGCCAACGATTGCATTGTGTTTAATAAAGAGAAATGCTGCGATGTTGTTTTCTTCTAGAAAAAGCTTCACTTTAGATTTGTCGTGTTGAAAGAAGATTTAAATTGACGCAATTTAAGTTTAGTTGACTTTATTCTAATCTCTAAGTTGGTGTATCTATGATCGCTATAAAGCCATTAATCTGTTAGAGCTTTCTACTATTGGATTTGTCATCAATGTAGGTCTGAAGAAGGTTAGATCGAACGACGAGAAAAAAAACTTTTCTTTCGAAGGTTGCCTATTCTGACAAGAGTGGTTGATCATCGACGAATCGAGTGAGATCATCTATATCCATTTGATAATTGCCCCTTTCTATCTTTTGATATTTTCGGAATCATATTTCGCCACACTCTGACGTTCATTTTTTTTTTAATTAAATTTTGCCATTATACATAATCAAATCTTGAACATCTAATCTTTAATATTTCCTGACAACAGGCAAGCTACTAGATGGTTAAAATTCCCAAAGGGATAGAAGAGATCTGGCTGTGGGTCTAGATGTGATGGTGAATTTTGGATTGTCCCCAAGCAGGGACTGTCAATGAATTTCCAAGACCCTCTGACTATCGGCTATTGCCTAGCCACCTAAAATTAAGCTACAAAAAAGCAATACAGTAGGTTGTACAATAATTATTAATTTAATTATGTTTAATCGTTTTATAGTCACACTTTGATTACCAGTTTATAAAGGATTTTAATTTTGAATGTTTTAAATTTCTTAGAAAATTTGGCTTAAGATAAATTTTTTTCAAGTTGCAATAAGAGATTACAAATGAGCATGACATGAAGTCAACATGGGTAGCAAAGACTTCAGGCTAAGAGGTTGATTGCATTGCATTTTCCAAGATTAAAACGTCTTCCGTAATGAATTTCACCAAGGAATCTCGGCCGACAGAGCAGCAGCCAACGGGGCGCAGTTCTACTTTTGCAAAGTCACCAGAGCATGAAAAGATGCATGAGTAAAGAAAGAAGAAATACGGAGATGAGAAAAGATCTAATGCGGCATTTTTTTTTTATCTTTCGTATTCTATCGTCCGGCTCTGTGAATAAAATTATTTAAAAATGTCTGGACTAAAATTACTTTAGCTATATAAACCATTTAGCTTGTTTTATTAAGCGCTGTTTTCAATGGTAGATATTTTTTTTATTTTTCGAGATAATTCATTAATTTTTATGAAGCAAATACGGTCTCGCACATTTATAAACAATTATTCATACATATTTCTGGTGATAAATAATGCCGATGTTTTGGTAGTCCTGCATCTATTTTAACCGCGACTCAATTTTTTTCTTAATATTTCGAACAAAATTATCATAATGAGGTTGAAATTTCTCAAAACTATTACTCTACCGTGTATGAAGGATTCATTGTTTGAATAACAAGTAATTTAATTGTTCGCCCAATGAGTAATTAATTGCAAT
This sequence comes from Sycophila texana, assembly GCA_035582955.1. Lineage (NCBI taxonomy): Eukaryota > Metazoa > Arthropoda > Insecta > Hymenoptera > Eurytomidae > Sycophila > Sycophila texana. The sequence continues at coordinate 2,520 of JAWWEN010052706.1, read as the reverse complement.
AGCCCTCGAGAATAATGCATCGCCCGCTCTTATCAATTAAAATGTTGATCAAAATTTTTTCTCCCCGCACTGTAAATCATGCATACACAGCGCGATAATTAAGGGCAAACACAAGCCTCATCAAAACTTCATAAAAAGCCATTAAGCACCCATTTAATTATCGTGTTCGCACGTACTACGATCTAATTGCCTAGTATAATTATAGCGTAAATAATCGCAATACAAAAGAGCGGAGGACTATGGGGAGGCACCCTGACCGAGTTGAAACGGCGGTCGCCATTAAAAGCTAGCCCATGGCCGGGCTCGATTGCGCCGCCGACCTTGCACCACCGCTGCCTTTCCCCGGCTGTATTGACAATAATTATGAGTCGAGTGCAAACGAGCGAGCTGCATTTGACGCAGCCCCCGCACTGCTGTCGCAATAAATTTAAGAAGTTAATTATTTTGTCGACAGCGCAGGGTTGGAGCCGGAAGGCCTCCACCCCCCCCCCCGCGTTTATCTACCGACGAGGAGAAACACGCGCGCCAGTGCTACGCTCGAGTTGACACTGCAAAAGTACGTTTAATTTAACGGAATGATGTGGTCCGCCGAGTGAAATCGGTTTCGGCCGCCCACGCGAGGACTGAATTTTCGATTAAATATTACCCCTGTTTTGACGGTAACTGTGGACTTTTTTGACACTAAATTCTTGTATATAGCTACAGTTATAAATGTTAATAGAAAGAGTGGAAATTTTGCAATGGTATTTATCTTAAAAATTACTACATCCGCAAGCAAAGCTTTAGTCTTAGAAATCGATGGGCACTGTCATAACATGGATAATTTCGCTAATATTTGTTAGAAAAGATAGTTTGACAATTAAAATACTTTTGCAACAAACATTTTATTTTATTTATTAAGCTTCTAAAGCACACCTGCACTAAGTATAGAAAATAAAAAGTTACTGCTTAATTTTTTAATAATACAAAATGATTATTACTCATTGGTTATTAGAATATTTACATAGTGATCAATATCTAAACGAATATCATGTAACTAAAATTGAAACGGTATATTAAAAGCAAATGAAATTTTTGTGTCGCACTTAAAATTCACGACCACTGTGCATTCGCAGCATTCCAGTGCTAATATTTTGGTTATACAACTGCACGCGAAATACATATTCCAACGTGCGCGCGCGAAAACCGGAGCAATGCAGCACAATTAGCGAGGATATCAAGCGGCCAAGGAACAAGGTTCCGCGAAAAGAGCGACACGAAAATCATTTCACGGTTCAATTAATCCGTTTGTTCGGTGGATAAAGCCTACCCATTTAAAGCGATTTTCCGCCGATTAAATTGCTTACAATAACGCGATTTTTACACGCTATACAACGGCTGCAAGGCACGCTTTTTGTGATTCGTGATTTTGTATGGAGGACACAGAGCTTATCACTTTCAAATTTCGCGGATCGACTAGCACGCAGATATGAATCGATCGATTAGTCCTTGTATTCATGTTTTATTCGTATACGCGACAAAGTCATTTGTCTTTGAGAATCGGGAAATGCATGAATCCCAGCATTTCCATTTATCGCTTGACGTTATACGTTTCACGGAAATGCTATTTATTATGTAAAAAATAAAACTAAAAATTTAATCTGAAAATCAAAAGTAATATATGAAGTTTTCTGTTGATTGATTATTCGAAAGTAACTCCTTGGCTATCGAGGTGGCGCATATGACTTACATTCTTTTTTCAAGTGAAAGTAGTAACAGCCCAGCTTGGCGAGACATCCAAATTCCCTTCAATGGATTCATTGTTATAATCTATACTGCAGAAGATTAATTTTATATAATTCTAAATAATTTCTTTCGCACTCTTCTCGTGACACACAAACAATTTCTTTCTCGCGCTAAACAGTCGGATCAGCTTCCCACTTTGCAAACTGTTTAACAGCTGGAATAGTTCAAATACTTGAACCATCAGTCATTCAATTCGAGTAAGCAAACGTTCTAAAGCACTTTCGCGCATTCCACGTCAGCTGACGTCGACCCGAGCCAATCAGCTGGGCAGAGTGTCCCGTGTGCCGCCGTCTTCCCGGCGGTTTCTTTTACTAGCAGGCGGTCGGGAGCTTGACACATAAGTGGATTTATGCGGGGGCGGTCACGCTCGTGTGCAGTGCGCGAGAAAGTTCTCCGGGTTCTCCCGTCGACGCCCTGCTCACAATGGGGAATACACGCCGTCCGGCGAAACCACGGGAGAGCGGAGTCTGTCTAGTGCCGTGAAGATACGGCCGGATTGATCCTTAAACGCGAATTCGAACTTATTCAGACTCCTTTCTTTGTCCTCTCGTGACTAGCTCGAATTCGCCGACTCAAATGAATTCACCGCAAGTATTTGCTCAATTTTTTGTCCGGAATAATATGTGCAAAGTCTCCATACATTTCCGTCCTTTGTGATTTTTACACCGAGAAAAAAATTTAGTTGGATCAACGATCGCGCTGTTAAATACTTCCAACCAAAAAAAAGCTGTTAAT
>JAWWEN010052705.1:0-10127 GCA_035582955.1 Sycophila texana | reverse complement strand
ATATATACAATAGTCGTTCACTTTCGCCGCGGAACAAGAGTTTTGCTCGTCTACACTAAGTCGCGTTTACGCAATATGCAAACGTGTCGTATAATAACGGCGGAGGCAAAAGGAAAACGTCGACGCGAAGTTTCTTGCTTCCGGTGGTGTGCAATTATATTTTCGTATTTATCGGCCCGCTTCTTTTTATTATTATTTTTTTTTTTTCGGTGCACACGAATGTAGAGTTTCAATGTGATCACTGTTCCACGACGCGCAGTAAAGCTTATTCGCCGGGTAAAAATGCATCGTAAACGATCGCCGCGCCGCGGAGAGGCTTGTCTTCCGAGAAGTCCATTTGAGAGCGCGCAACTTTACAATGGTTTTCTCACAGAAACAATAAATTAATGCGGAGAGAAACGAGGCCTATTAAAGCGAGCCCGTGACTCATCGGCGTCGTCGCCGCTCGCCGGCGCATGCCTCGCGTACAATTAGGTGAAAATTGATACCTTGGCCAGATTGACGACCCCTTTGTTGAGATTTGTTGTAAAAGATGTGTAAAAGATTTTAAAGCGTTTCGTAACCGTCGGCTGAATGCTCGTGAGATATCGTCGCCGCGTCAGGCTCATTTACAAGCTTGCGTGCGTTGTAAAATGACTTTGTGCAAATCATGATCCTTCAAATACTTTGAAGTGCATTTCTAAGAATTTATCTGCGATTGAAAAAAAAAAAATGGAAATGTTTGTACTTATCCCACATTAGACGTAATTTGATGTATGCATGATAGTTTTATGTGTAATTAGATGTGAATAGTTTAAGGTGATTGGAAGCGTTTGGAGTAGGCACACCCAAGCGAGAGCCCCGTGGGAGATGGTATACAAAAGTATACTCTTATTTCATATTCTTTGATAGTTTTAAATTGTATATTTAAATATACGAATTTTTTTATGTTCATATAAATTTCTACTGAGAATTAAAGCAACTCGCTTTTCTTATATTAATTTATTTTTACTATATTAATCCATGCATTTTATTTAATTTTCTTGATATCTCCTACAGTTTCGATAAAATGAAATCAGAATGTATTTAAATTTTTAAGGGTAAAAAGTATGGATTTCAGATAAAGAAAAATTAATTTCGATCAAGTTTATAACATATTGTAATAAAAAATAATCAGGAACTCAACCTTTTTTTAAAATTCTTCTATTATATTTACTTTTTATCCAACTGTAGTAGTCTCACTGTAAATTATAGTAGGAAAATTTCTGTAAATTTTTCCTGAAATCTGGACTGATGAAGAAGTTCCATAATATTTGCGAGAAAATCCGCGTAATTTTTACAGAGCATCTCTTATAAAGATTATAAATTTTTCTCAAAGGTCCAATATTCAAGTAAAAATTACAGTGATTTTGTCGTAAAAATAGTCACGGGAAAATTCTCTCAATGCTGTAATCAGTGATATCTTATCAACGAGGTATTGCTAATGAGAAAAAATCTTTTATCCTCTTAGACGTACCAGACAATTAAACGGTATTGTACAAAATAATAATTACACATTTCATTTGATTGTATATTCAGATTAAGAATAGACATTAGAATAATCACAATATAGCATCGATAAGCTAAATACTTTGGAACTTACCATTTACGCAGTAACGATCAACTAAAGTATTTTCCCTCTTACAAATTTTAGGACACGTCGAAATGTCGCAACATAAAATCCAAGCCAAGCGCACGTCGCGGATCGCCGCAAATCCGCGGGACCCTCCCGCAAATTACATTGGCTCTAGACGCGTCACCTCGTGAGTGCAGCTGGTAAATTCACTCGACGCGCCCCTCTGCCTCGCCAGCGCCGTTTCGACGCAAATCCGCGCGGCCGGCTGCAACGTCGTCGCCTATATAACGCGGCCAAAGTTGGACGAGGCCCTCGTCGAAAGCACACGTCGCTCGGCCAAATTAACAGCGACGCGCTCAACTCCTCGGCGGAAATCTCGCGACGCGCGCCCTCAACAACCAACCAACGCACTCCTTCGAGTCGCGCACAATTATAAAGCGGCTCTCGTCTTTTTTTTCCCCGCAGTGCTAATCGCTCGTACAGGAGCTTTCGTTCTCGCAATTGGTCACGTGCGTTTTTTTTCAGGTCGCGCGGCGCACAACCGTCCATTAGCTCCGATAATGAAATCATCCGAAGCGCCAAATAAACGACGGGAACACGCTCGGCCGATTCGCTTACCTCCGTGAAATGTATGCGCATACGAAATTTTACTCTCCTCTCTCCGTGTTCTTTTTTTTTTCTGTACCTCGGATACTCCTTTTTATCCGAGTGATAACAAAAAAAGCGGACGCGAGCGAGTCGCGGTAGCGACAAGCTCCTCCCGGCGGGCGCACACGTGCGCGGCTGCATGTAAAACGCGCGACTCTATGTTGTGTGCGTGCGTGTACGTATGCATGTGGCTGGTATGCGTGTGCCGGCAGGAGCGCGAGAAAGCCGCGACGTGGCACTAAACTCGCGAAATGGCCAACTCGCTCTCGGCGGCGGGGCATTCGGCCGTGAGTATATGAGCGGCGCGCGTCGCTTGACGAGTTCCAGGCGTCCACTTAATCGCCGGTAATACGGCGCCCGGCCGCGATGTCGGCCGATTTGTTTCTGGCGCGGAGCCGCAAACGCGAATTCCCGTACGCGTGTTTTTGAGCTCGCGAGCGCTGGCCTCTCTACCCGCTCGATTGCTATAACGCGCGAGGCGAGCCTTGTTCGCACGCTTGTTCGCTACTTTTTGCGGGGCTCTGTGTATAAGTGCTTGACTTATTTGCTATATTAAGCTGTAATTGAGTATCGAAAGTTGAATGATTAATTGAGAAGTATAGATCCTTGGCGTGTAATCAATTTCGCTTTCTTTTCTTTCTGGTTTAATTTGTGAAAAGTTAATTGAAACTAGTTGTTGCGATAAAACACTTAAATTATATTAGCTAGGTTTCGTCGAATTATGCACTATTCTTGCTCCTAATAGACAAATCCACACTGTTAAAAATTTTGTGTAAAATATGAATGATGTGTAATTTAAATTTTGTGTAAAATAATTTGTGTAAAATTTTACACAAAATTTTGTGTAATTTTTTTATCTTTACTAACTTAGTATAATATATGTAACACCTATATTTTATTTTATTTTATTTTATTTGATAAACGGGACATAATCCCTTGTATACAAAATTAAAAAGAAATGACATATTAGTTGTTCTTACACTTATTTGTAAGAATAAACGCATCAAACAAATTTTTCCATCACGTCGCGTACATGTGTTTTGAAAACCTCAAGAAAACCTATATGCTTTATTACAGTAATATTCTTAAGTATTATGAATTGAAATAAAAGAAAATTCGTAATGTACTAAATACCGTAACGCAGCAATATAAATATACTTAACCCTTTTAACCCAACATTAAGATCCCTTCAATTTTGTAGTTCCAATTTTTATATGCGGAAATCATTTAATTAAGACATTTATGCAAAAAAAATTATTTTTGTATTTTCTTTATTTTCTCAACTGGCTTAAATATTTTATGATCAAAATTTACTGTAAACGATACCTGATAATGTCGTTTACAACATCCATAAATTTTTTTACCTTATTAAAGATATTTTTACTAAAAACACGGGATAAATGCTTTTTTAAAGTGTTACTCACGTGCAACACTGGGAGTGAAAGGGTTAATACGTAGTATAGAAAGGTTACATATGAAATACTACATGAAATTGCGCAAGAGTTGATTTTACACAAAATTTTGTTTAAATTTTTTATCTGCTATATAAAGGCCTATGGGATTAAACTAATGTTTGTTTCTTTCATTATTTGATGCTGCTAGAAAACAGTATCCAAAGGCTCATCCAAATCGGTGATCCGGAGATGTGACACTCTCCTGGTCACTTTGACTTTATAACAAGTATAGATTTTCAACTGTCATTTAGTATGGATTCTTCTACCAGTTAGATTAAATTTTTGTGAGTGTACATAAAATTCAGCCACCGTCAAATCAAATTCATTCTCCCAGACCCTTTTCTTCTCCACCCACACTATAAAACACGCCGCACGACAAACTGCGAGTCGCGCTCGCACATTAACCGTATGCCGCAGCACGCACGCATCTACACACGCTTGGCCGCCTCCTCGTGTAAATATAGTAGGAAGGATGATTCCGCATTAGGATACGGGCAGGTGCGCGCGTTCACGTGCAGGCCGCTCGACGCACGCGAGAGAGCATCGCAGGGGAGGGCCGCGCGCTCGCGTGTGCGTATATACGCGGTAACGAGGGGATCGCGTGCGAGATTAGGGCTAAGTCAGCGTTAAGTACGGCCTTCCCCTCCCCTCCCCCCGCAATCGCGAGATTACGCTATCGTACGCTATTAGCGCCGATATTGAAATCGCCCTCGGATATACCGACAAATTTCAACTAATGCCCGGGGAGGGCCGAGCCGCGCGAGCTGGCCTATTGCGGTTAACGTCTGTATTATGTGTTTACTCGCGGCGCGCGCGATTGCGGCCCGCGCGAGTTTTCTTTTGCAATTCCGCGCGCGCAGCTCGCCGCGGGCAATTTGCGCCTCGGCCTCGATTGGAAAGCGCCGCGGCCTTACGTCGTGTCGAGGCGCGCTTTGTTTCTTTTCTTTTCTTTTTTTCTTTTTAGTTCATTCTTTAATCGAGTAGTGAGTTTCTGCGCTGCTGGCGCCCGCGGACGGCTTAAGTGCCTTAAATATCTTAATAAACGCTGGGGAACGGGGGAGCATAATTAAAAGGCTTAAGTGTAATTTAAACTTTTTCTCACGAGATTGTGAACGCATGGTATGAACAAAACAAAATAAAAAAAAAAACATACTACAGTACATTTTTTAGGTTGTGCAGAAATGGGAATGCTCTACAATATTGACTGGGAATACGAACGTGAGCTTCAAAACACTATTAACATTCGTTGTATGATTTGTATGATGAGCGTTTTATTAATTATCCTTGTATGATTTACTTATTAATTCTTTTAATTTTAGTTAAAAATATAGTGTAACGGATACAAACCCGTAAATTTATAAAGTAAAATAAAATAAAATAAAATGAAAAAATAAATAGAAAAAGAAAAGAATGTATGCTTTTGCAGGGGAAGCGGATGGGTGAAAAGTGTAACAACTACTCTCCATGTGCGAGGTGAAGTTTTACGATGCAGAAAAAAAAGTGTTTACACGCATTATGGGAAATTGAGCTTTTTAAACGAACTTTGTAAACTGAATTTTACGATGTAAGTGCGAAAAGTTTATGTATGACAATTAATACTTTATGTTCGAACTGTAGGCACAAAAAACGCTTATTATGTATCAAGGTTCACATAGTTATATTCCTTTTTTGTTACGAAATTTTTTGATAACAATTAGCGCGTGATTAGTAATGATGCGATCGAGTGATATATGTTTTCTACAAATTATCTTTAGCGTTGTGAAAATTATTGAAAGAAATTAATGGGAGCAATTTTTATAAAAAAAAAAAAATAAATAAATTACAAAGTACTTGCAGGTTCAAATTTTTTTGCCTTCATTTCATAAGGCACTCAATACTTGATCTATTCCATGTTTAATTACAGAATCAAAAAGTATAATAGAATTTAAACATTAGAATTACCCGTAGAAAAAAAGTGTGCAGAATTTTCAGCAGAACTTTCTGCAAGATTTTCACCTGCAGAAAATTTTGCAAAAATTTTTACATAGACATTTTTTTTTGCAAACCTTTTTGCAGAAAATTCTGCACAATTTTTGGCAAAAAATTTTCTGCAGAAGTTTCTGCAGAATTTTCTGCAAGCGGAAACCTTGCAGAAAAACCTTCAGAAAATTCTGCAGAAATGACAAATTTCTGCAAAATTTTTTGCACAAAATTCTGCAGACTTTTTTCCTACGGGTAAAAAGTAAAAAAATGAGAGTACTAACTTCTCATTCATGCAGATGTTATTCCCAAAGTATAAAATTCAAGCATAAGTTCAGTTCGTCCAGCCGCAATAGCATAAAAAAAAAAAACGCGGCTCGACAAAAAGCGAAACCCGACGTATTTACCATCGCGACGCGATATAGACTCTCGCAATTTCGCAGCGCGCACTTTCCACAGCTCGTTCGTCGGCGACAAACGCCGAGGTAGTTTTTTTCCGGCAAGTCCCCTCCCCCCTCCCTCCAACGAAATTAGCGGCGCAATTTCTCCATTGTGACGCGGAAAGGTGTGTGCACGGGAAAAAGGAGCGGAACCTCTCCCGGCCAGAATCAACAAATCAGTTTTTTCCCCTCCGCCTTTCTCGCTCGCCGCCTTTTTCCATATCCGATCGCCTGGACGAGGATCGGAAATTGCCGTCGTAAAAAAAGTGCAAGCGAGAGAAAGAGAGAGAGAGAGAGAGAGAGAAAAAAAAATCGTTCCGCACGTGGAATTTCACCGGGGCGGTCGGAGGCTCCGAAACACGAGCCTCGGAGCCGCGTGCGGAAAAAGGCGGAGGCTAATTTCTCCGAGAGGCGATGGAGGGGAGAGGAGGGTCGCGCCGCGCAGGGGTCCCCTCGAGGGCGCCGATGATTTAGGAGGTGATTCTCGGAGGTGGAGCGGCCCGGAGCCCCGCGCGGGCCCTACACTTTACCCGAAGGGCCCAGGCACGTCTCGCCGCGTTATGCGAGCCTGCTCCTCTCGACATTAATATTCCGCCTGGCCCATATTCTACTATCCCTGTATTTACGGCCATCTCGCTTCCTTTCCTTCCCTTCTTTTTTTTTTTTTCAAACCTCCTCCCATTCGGGCTCCAGGCCTCTCTCGACCAGTTCTCGGCTGCACTTAAAATAACACGTGAAAATTGATACCGTTTCACTCGCTATAGTGTAGTTACAGTCTTTCGGACCTAATAAATGTGGCGATTTTTAATTACCGAACGATTTCGACGAGTATTATTTCTTTCCTTCCTTCGGTATTTCAGATTGCTCGTATTTCTTGATCAATTTGAGAAACTGCGGGAATATGAGATTTTAAGGCAGATTATTTAGAACGCTAAAATTGTACAAATTAGTGAGGAAATATATTATCCCTTATATTAAAATGCATTGCGATATAATCGAATTGAAGAGTCTTAAATTATCGAATTTATCGAATTATCGAAATTGAAGAGTGTGAAAGTAGTAGCAATTAAGCAATTAGTAGCAATTAGGCTTTTTTGTTTTTGTCATCCCCGAACTAAAATAATCAGCGCGCGAGGCGCGCGTTTAAATTCTAGTATAAAAAAAAAAAAAAATCCGACAAGGGCGACCAAAAACAAGAGAAAAATAACTAACCTCTACCATGCAAAAGCATACAATATTAAAACTTTAAACTGAAATTGCCGCAAATGACACATTTGGAAGTTATAGACCCTCTTATACGACGGCAGTATAGTCCCTTATCCCGTAACTTTATATTAAATAAATAAAAAACGGCACATATAAGGACACCCTCTTTCTGATATTTTAACTCTGTAAATATTTCGAATATCGTGTTATTTTTTTTTTTAGAAATTAAATGTTTAATTTTGTCAGAATCATTAAAAATATCAGTCTAGCGACAGCCTAACTTATGCTTTACGTACAAAAAGTGCAAACTTTGGCAACTCATATTTTAAAAACTGTACGGATGAGGCTCACCAGATTTTAAGCAGCTATAAAGGATAACCAAATTAACCTACAGTTTTAATTTCAAGCAATTTAAATGTCAAGTGCTTTTGGTAAAAAACTACCTTAATTCTCAAACTATTGTCCGCGCGCAATTCAGCGACTCACGAGGCCTACACATTACAGAACCCCGCGATCGGCGGCTTTCTCAATAACCCGCATTGTGTGCATCATACACGTCGGAAAGCGGCTGCGGGCAACGGTACAAAAACGCCGAGCGCTTCGTCAAGGCGCACCGTTCGCCCGGCGATGAAAGGCCACGCGATCCCGAGAACGAAGCTCTCAGGGCTAAAAATACCCGGAGGTAATAGTGTTAAGATCAGCATTCAACGCTCCCCCGGCGGCTCCTTGACAATGGCATTAGACGCTCTCGGCGTAACCGCGCGCCTCTATGTGTATAGAGGTGAGCGCAGGTCGTGTGCATAGGTGCCGTCGCCTCGCTTCCACTTCCATTCTCGTTTGCGGACGAGCTCTGCGCGGGTACGCGTGTATACGAGTATATTTTATATATATGTATATACAGTGCACACCCCAATCGAAGGTCATTGCGTCTCCTCTTTGTAGCCGGGGCTAGAGTCTACTCTCTCCCGCCGAGTTTTTTCTTTCTCTGTCTTTCTCTTTTTCTCTTTCTTTTGAGGAGTACTTGGGTTGAGTGCAGGGGACCTTGGCCCCTGCAAGCCAGCCTGAAACAGTGCGACCGTGCGGTCTATAATCCACTCGGTATTGACTAATTCAGGGAAAATCGTCGCTTCTGGTTGCGTGGATTCTTTTTTTTTTCTATAAGCGACGGTGCGGATGGGAGGTGCTGCGCTTCTCATTTTTTTCTTCGGCTTTCTTTTCGAGTCATTTGGGACAATTAGGGAAGAATTTATGACTCCGCGATATTTTGAATGGAGCGAGGGAAAAAGTATCATTTTTTTATGGCTGCGCTCATTTTGGCGTAAAAACTTTCTAATGAGCGTCGCTCACACAGTAAACTCCAAGTTCTAAGCAAAGTTACCGGGCGGTGTAGTAGAGTGTGGCTTTAAGTGTAGATTACGGTAAAATTTAAACTGTGCGATTTCTAATAATATACGCTGAATCGATGTTACGTTGACGATGGCCAAAGTAGTAAAACAGCTCTATAATGATTTTCCATTGTTAAACTTAAGCATGAATAGATTTAATTTAAAAATCCTGTCTACGCGCTTCTTGGTAAGTATACACGAAGAGAAATTTTATTGCAAAATTTACTACGATTTAAAAGGAAAAATTATAATATTTATAGTCAATGGTGTATAACAGAGTAGCGAAATAAAAAAAGTTACCAGAATATAGCGAAAATTGCAATGCTGGCGAGCGGAAGTTACTTATACTTGCCGTTAAAATTGCAATACTTCTAGTAAAAATTGGCCGAAGTATATTGCAATTTTAACAATAAGTCTAGTAATGTTTGTTCGTGAGAATTAAAAGTTTAAAAGTCAGTAGTAAATTTACTACAACCCATGCAATAATTTGCCGTGAGTGATCCTTCTTAGAGGTCGATATTGGCAGAATAAAGATTTCCAGTACCGATTTATAATTTTATCTGACTCTTTACTGGCAAAATATTGATTTAGAAAATGTAGATTCGAACGTTCGTAATGAGTTATTGTATACGATCAAACGAAGCAAAAACTCTCGACATTTTAAGCATATGGGACTTCCAAAATTCGTTCCAACGACCGTCCTTTCAGATCGGGTTATTCCAGGCCGTGCGCACAGGCCCCACGAAGCTCGTCTGACTTGAAGTTAAATTAAGCCTCTTTACCCGTCGAGCCGGGGGAGAATTTTTTCACGGCAGTACGGAACCCTATAGCCGCAGTTGTTGAGGGCGTTTGGCGCGATTAAAGCCGCCACTGCTTTCGGGTGGCATTGTGCCGCGCTCGGGTCTCGGTTCCAGCCGAGGAAAGCGAGCAGAGCGCGGCGGGGCTTTTGTCTGGCCAGATAGGCGCTTAATCACTCGCTATAAATTCATGAGCGAAAGAAGCGCTCGGGCGTCGAGCGTATCGCGCGCGAGAGATTAGGCCAATCTTCGATCTAAATTTAAACGTTTCGCGCCGAACTGGCCTCGGCCTCGAGACTTCGCGACGCCGCAATAAAAGGCATTAGCGGCGACAAACACGCGCGCAACTTCGCCTACTCCCCCTTTCCTCGGCAGTTTAACTTCGCCTGCGCCTTGGCTCGTTAAAATCGGGACGACTCCGAAATTGCGGCGGCCTCGATGTACACGTACATACAGGCGCCTCCTGATAAGAGAAGCAGAGAAAAAAAAAGGAGCACTATATCCTGAGAAAGAAAGCTAATACGGCCCAGCATTTGACCAGTACCGTTGCCAGTGCTCGGCAGTACTTTATACACTGAGAAAAAAATATAGTAACAGTTACTAGAAAGTTACTAGATTTTCTAGTAACATATGGCGCACACTAG
>JAWWEN010052704.1:0-10129 GCA_035582955.1 Sycophila texana | reverse complement strand
CACACACACACACACACACACACACACACACACACACACACACACACACACACACACACACACACAAACACACACACGCACGCACGCACGCACACACACACATATATATATACAGGCGCAGCGCTATGACTCGGACCTTATCATTTTCATCGGCTGCTCAAATGTTTTTATTTGCAATCGTATCGAGCGTCGATCGAGTCGACGCGGCGACGTCGTCGGCAGCCGCCACGATGTACTTTGGATCTTTGTTATCAGCACTCGACATCGACAGGCGCGCATTTCGCGCGGGAAATTGATTTACCGCGCGTGCGCACGTTGGTATAAGCGCCGAAATTCGCGACGTGCTTATATACGCGTTAGTATAGGAGACCGGTATTGTACGCCCGACGTCAGCTTGTTTTTCTTTGCTCGCATTCACGTGTTTGATTGTTCTGACGTTATGAGCACAATTTTTTTTCTACCGCCTTTTCGTTTCGATCAACTTTCCGGAGCAACTTTTTTTTATTTCAATTTGAATTTTCGGTCGAACACGTGTTGGTGCTTGATGAATATATATTTTTTTGGTGGCTCGAGACTGTGGCGGATGTAATTAGCGAAGCACCGTCGACTCTATTGAAGATTCTGATTCGGGAAGCATTAGTAAAGTGTGTACAGGCGGAGAGCAACAATCGGGGAATATCCGCTATTTTCAGAGACTTCGTTTTCGCGATGGAGGCTCGAGTGCGCGGAGAAAAACACGAGAGTCTATCTTTGAAAATTACGCCATGCACCGACGCATTTGCATCGGGAGCTGGAGAGATGTATACCTTCGCGGGTGCAGGCGATCGCGCTGTGCGCGCCACGGAACTATACGAATATAGAGATTTGTTATCACCGGTGCTTAAGATAACAAATGCGTTAGATAACAAACGCTTCTGCGAGCGTGACTTTCTCGCTTTTCAGCTCTTCGCTAATTTTCATCGGCGGCGAGGTAGTGCTCCGAAAAAAATGGACTGGGTATATGAGAACAGAGATCGAGCAGTGGTTTCGGTATGACGTACGTATATAACATATACGTGTTTTCGTTTCAGCGTTTCAATGCGTAATTTCCCAGTCGGTCTGTATTGTGGATGAACGAAAAAAAGGTGGTATTATTATGCTTCGTGTCAGACACTCTCTCGAAAAATCGAGGCACGCAGAGATGATTTGTTTTGGTACTTCTTATCGCGATCGAGGCCTTTGCGTTGTTTGGCTAAGTTTGTGAACGACGCAGGCAAACTCGTTATTAGCGAGTAATCGACTTTTTTCCAGCGCGTAATCAACGATCATATTATGCGCAAGTGTTGATTTTTTCTTCTACTGTCCCGTTCATTTCGACTGTCAGTCATATCCTTGGTCTCCGATAGAAAACAACTATACTGTCTATCTTCGCAAGCTTCAATGAACTTCGATAATTTGCTCGTACTATCAACATCCTCACGCTTCATTTTCAGATTACGCCATTTACTTTTTATTAATACGCTTATTTAAAATAAGTTAGAAAATTTTTATATTTAATAATTAGCTTTCATTAATCTATTTCATAAATAAAATACAAACTTCTTGTAAAACATTTTAAATTTTAGCGCCATTCAACCGGAAATGTATCCTTCAACGAGAATAGTCCGTTGTTTTTAAATCGATCGTATCTATTAATTTTAAATCTTCGTACTGTGATATCACTTCTGAAATTTTTGACTCTACTATTTTTTTTATTTAGTATTATTTATTTAAGAGACCATTGTGATAACACTAAAGTACAATACTTTCTACTACAATTTTAAAATGGCTGTGATTTTTATACCTTCGTATTTTATCAAAAATATTTAATTTAATAACCGTTTTTACATGTTTATAATAGAATAGAATAGTCGTTTATTTTAAAATACAGTATCTACAAAGATTTTAAATGTCTAGTATACAAATATAAATTGTTCACAGCCACTTTACACTCACAGTATTGTATTTAGATATCACAGTCAATTCTTAAATAATTAATACTAAAGAGTAAATCAAAATATTAAAAGTCATATCACAGTAGAATAAATAAAAATGACAAGATTTATACACGAAATTTCGAAGAATAATTTGTTATATTTATAATAAAAGACTATTCTATTCCATTCTATTCTTTAATCAATGAAATCGTTTCTTTAAACGCTTCGCAACATCCTAGACCATCGTCTTTTTAAAGAGAGGATTCTCCAAGGTCACTCGAAATCCCGATTAAAAAAAAAGGAAGCAAAAGAATATAAAATAGCGAGTGTGTAATAAAGAAAGCTCGTGTAAGCACCAACCTGTCAGCGTATTCCGGCCGGCTGCTAGAAGCACGTGCGCGCAGGCGCTTCTCTCTGCTGCTGGGCGAAACGCCGTCGTTGTCGCTCTCTCGAAATACAAAGCTCTTGCCTCTCGGCGCGCATATACACTTCTCTTCGTTGGACGATCAGTCCGCGGGCGGAGGCACCCTCGCGCTCATCCCTCGCGATCCCCCGGCGATGGCGTCCATCGACGCGCACAAGAAAAAAAACCACACTCGCGGGACTCCAATCCTCGCTCCTTTATGTTCGACGCTTTCTCTCTGGGCTATCTCTCCGTCACTTGATCGGCTGCACTCGATCGATAAGGCACACCTCGCTCCCGCGGGCGATCATCCTGACCCGCCGAAGGGAGTCTGACGGGGGAAGGTCTGTGGGGCGAGCGATGGGCGGGTATACCGATTCCGGGATGGGTGTCAGTCGATCCCGGTGTCAGCTGGTCCTCATCGTCGTCGGGGCGCTCTCTTCCGGACGGTGTCCAGGGTCGGCTGCCGCGCTGCTGCGGTAGCGGGCCGCGAGCGCGCCGCGGCGGCACTTTTACTCTCACTCGCGCGCGCAGCTTCAAGGACTCTCGACGGGCCGCGCGCGCTCTCCTATTCCTTTCTCTTTATCCTTTCGCTTCCACGGCGGCTGTGCACACAGCCGCGGCTTGCCTTTTTCCCTTTCTATATGTCCTCACGGCGGGCCGCGAGCGAAAAAAGCGCGCGGCAGCCGCTCTCGATTTTCCACCGCCTCCTCTTCTTTCTCCGCTCGTCCTTCGCGCTCTCCCGCTAAAGAGCCGGAGCCCTCTTTCTCTGCCCAGGTATACACTCTCGCGCTCGCTCCGGCGTTTTGTAATCCGCCTTTTACGAAACGCGCGCGCGCCTCGAGTAAAAGTGGCTGTGGCGGCGCACACACACGCACTTACACACTGATCCTCTTGTGTTATTAAGCTTGTCCGGCGAACGGTATGCGGAATCCACTGGTCTCGGACACACTTTCTTTTTGTTATAAATATTTCGATTAAAAAAAAAAAATTTATAATAATAATGGTGAACGGAAGAACAGGGGTTACGCAAGTTCGAGGCACTGACACCGCGATCGCGCACACACGAGGGGCTTACTCCGTCGGCGGGGGCGCGCGCACTGCGCGTCTGGCTCGGCGAGCACTGGCGCACTCGGCGAAACACCGGCCTCCGGCGGGATCGAATTTTAACGCGAGCGAGCGCGCGGCACTTGGAGCCCGAACTCGGCGGTTTCAACTTTTACTTTCAAGCTCTTACACAACCCGCGAGAGCGAGAGCGCGCACCGCACCAGCCGCGCGCTCTCCGTGTGTATATATCGCGCGCACACTGCTCTCTCTTCCCTTTTCTCGCCTATCCTCCCTCTCTCTGTATCTCTCTTCGTTCGCCTTTCGTCGGGGACTTGCGACGCGCGCGCCGAGGCTTTTTAAACCCGTGGCCCGTCGTCTGCTGGGTGCGCGCGAACTGGCGCCAAGTTCGAACTGCGGCCGCGCGGTATAATACCACTTCACTGCGGCGCGCCTCTTCTTCCCTCCTCCGGTGTGTATAAGCAGGCAGCACGGGGTGGGTGTGCTTTTGAAATTGTTGCGCGCGTACGTACACTGCGTGCGAGTGTATATATCTGTGGGCACGGCACGACGGGTGCGTCGCGGCTATACGCTTATTATCGGCGTCGATGCATCGTCGTCGTGGGGCGCGCACGCACTGTCTGCCGTGCTCTCCTCTCTCTCCACGAGGTCCGCCGCCGCCGCGCCGCCGCCGCCGCTCTACCACCACCGCTCTCGCTTTCGGGGAAGCTCGGAGCTGCGAAAGAGAGCGAGAGAGAGAGATCTCTTCCGGTCTCCGTGGCGCGCGGCTCCGTCGCGCTGTGCGCTGTTTCTCTCCCGGCCGCCGCCGTGTAACTTTTGCGCAAAGCCGAGGCAGAAGTGAGAGCGAGAGGGGGGCGGCGAGGTCTTTCTCTCGCTCGCTCGCTCGCTCGGAGCGCAGCGGTCGAAGTGTCCTAGGTGAGCGAGCGGAGAAAGAGAGAGGGAAAAAGAGAAGGCGCGTGTGGCCCGCGCGCTTCGAGGATAGAGTTGAGCGAGAGAGAGACTATAGTCTATAGGGGGAGTGGAGGTGGCGATGAAGGTGGTGGTGCGGAGGCGGAGGTGGTGGTGGTGGTATAGGTCCGTAGGTGCTGGCTCTCGCTCGCTCGGCTTGAGAGAGAGAGAGAGAGAGAGAGAGAGAGAGAGAGAGAGAGAGAGAGCGCAGACCAGGTGCCCCCGGTGCGCGCACCGAGAGCTCTTGGGAGAGCCGGTGAAAGGGTTGCTGCGAGGAGCACGACCGACCACGCGGGACGTCCGATGAGGCTCGGCTCCGACGGGCCTCCTCCCCCCGTGGCTAAAAATTTTGCCTTTTGTGTCTTTCGATGGGATATTACACAATCAATTTCTTTATTTTATACGCTTTTTGTGTATTTTATTTTCGTGTAAAATAATAATATTTGGTACACTGAGAAAAAAATCTAGTAAAAATTATTATCTTGTTTAGAAAAGTGCCCACAGACTGTCATGTAGTGGAAAAATTACCATCCTGTATTATAAATTTTACTAGAAAATATTATACATTTTACTAGAATTATGGTAAAGTTTCCAATTATGATTCTAGTAAAATTTACAATACAAGATGATAATTTTTCCAATACCGGTTGGTAATTTTTCCATTACATGACCGTCTGTGGTCACTTTTCTAGATAGGATAGTAATTTTTACTAGAATTTTTTCTCAGTGTACACAAAAATTATGTTCAGTTTAGAACTGTTTGCCTACAAACACAAAAATTTTATAATTAAGTAGTACTTTAATATCTCTTGGATGAGTTCTTTGGATGAATCATAAGACTCAGTATTTTTAGAAAATTTCAATATTTTTTGATTTTTGGAAAATATTTTGATCGTTTATGTTTCGGAAACAGCTTAGTCTTTTCTAGTTTTGAAATATAAAATATTTAATAAGTTTCTTCTATTATTTTATTTTAATAACGATTTTCATAATATACTGGGTGTAAGTCGATATATTAGTTTTAGTATTTTAGCTATAAATCGTGTAAAAATAATTTTTCTTTGTAATTTGAGAAACTTACTACTGTAGATGCTGTAAAAAGTGATAATAAAAACGCAAACAGAAAAAAGATAATTTGAAGACTATATTTTAATTTTATAAATTAAAATGAACATAAAGAATTTTAAAGGATTTTGTGTTTTTTCTGCGATAAGAAAAAGTACTTGATTAAATTAATTAATCATTGACATATTTTCTTCGAATTGACAATTGTTTTTATACCGTGTTGGATTTTCATCAATATCCTTTGATTTTTCTTTTTAAACGAATGATAATTTAAGTGCATACATTTATTGACATAATTGAACATTTATAGCTTAGTAAAATTGATTTATAGAATATTATAATTTACGTGACACTTCTTTGAAATTATCTAATTAAATAATACAATGAGCATCTATTCTATACCGAGTTCTTCGTAAACTAAACATTAAATTACATTTATAAAAGCATCATATAATAGTAGAAAGAATAAAAAATTACGAAATAACGCAGAGAAAAAAAAACCTGTTTTCCGCGTAATCAGACAGACGCGTATTGTGTGCTTGCGTGAAAATGCCAGTTTTCATTATACTACATACAGTGCCGCTACTTTCTGTTTCGAGCTCGAAGACATTGGTTTCGGAGCACTGATAAGACTTGCCCTAGTTCGCCTCGGGCGTGATCTAGCGCTCGATAAAAGTCGCCTCTATTTCCCTCTTAACATTAGAATGAAAAGGCTGGCGTAATTCATTAGCAATGCAAGAACATCTTTAGGAATTTTCCGACGTTCTTGATCGACTCCGCGTTATCGGGGCGCTTATCGACAGACGAAAAAAAAGACTCTCTTACCTATGCAAGGGCCGGGGAACGAAAACTGCTCGAGCGCAGGGTATACGGAAGGGGGCTACAAAGAGGAAAGCTGCAATCCCAAGGCGCAGTGGAGAGCGGCTGAAAGCTCTCGAAAGCTTCGAGTACAAACGCCGCGTACTCACGCGCGCATAAGCTCGCTAAATCCCCATGCTTTCTTGGTGCTTTTCACTCCAATCTCTTTGCCAGTTGTACGCTCGCAATGGAAGCTAATTCTTGGGTTACTTCGGAGAGGTGCGAGTGCAAGTGGATAAGAGGATTGGTTTCAGGACTGTTTTGCGGCTTCTTTTGAATGTATTTCGATTTCACTGGCTCTTCGTGTCTTCAGCTTATCAGAGAAGTTGTAGTATTTGTAAAGATAATACAGAGAAAACTTAACAAATTATATCCTTGACTGTGTAACAAAGTATCATCTGGATTGTTATTTGTTATCGTTTGATTTCTGTATAATATTTCAGCCGTTTCGACTCAAAGAAATTGTATGTTACATCGAATTTCTGTAAATTATAGAAGCTTTTATTCAAAATATATATAGTTTTCCAGATTTATAAATTTCTTAATGCATGGAGAAACGCAGATATATGTTAGCTTATTATGGAGATGTGCCATTTGTTCATTAAACGCTTATTGGTTTTAAATATTTATTTAGAACTGATGAAACTCTACTACATGGTTGTTCAAAATGCTTTAAAAAAGAATTCAAATTTTGTGGTTAACGCTTCACTGTTAGTTAACCAAAGTATAGATATTAATTTATACTGCTTATAATTATAGCTGTACAGATTAAACATTCTTTCTCCTTAGACAAAAAAACAACTATTTATCATTCATTATCAGAACTAGTCGAGTATTTATAGTAATAATAAATTTATCGCATGCACAAGTATATCTCTTTCTCACATTTAATAATTTGTTCATTTAGTTACTGTGTCCCTCATGATATTTTGATCCTTTTCAACCCCGACATAGGTATACGAATTGAATTCACATTATTTTACTAACTATAAGGAGAGTGTCAACCCTCTGGGTCATGAATTTGGATGAAACTTTGGGAATTATTTTCTAGTAACAAATCACTTTTAGTTTGATCTCATTTTATTTAGCAGATACAGCAAGGTTTATTAACATTACTACTAAGTATATCTAATTATACGATATTTTTAGCATTGCCCTTATGAGCAATGCAAATGTTTTATTGTGTCTTTTCAACAAAGGCCTGTGAGATCAAACTAAAAGTGGCTTGTTTCATCATTCAGTATTATAAAACAATTCCCAAAGTTTCATCCAAATCGGAGACCCAGAGGGTTGACTCTCTCCTTTATTTAAATTAGAACATTTTTACAAAGGCTTTCAATTTTTAAATTCCATGTTTAATTTCTAATCAAAGTTTAAATAAATAGAATAACTAAACCTTCTTCTTACATAGTTTAATTTACTCAGTTCTATACCCATGAATGGACATGGATATTCCGCATAGACATTTTCTACTGGGTAGTTTCAATGTCTACTTTATGAAAATGCTGAAACTTCCTAAAAAAATCACCAATAATTAAATCAGTCCTGTAATCGTTAACTTAAAAGAACCACCCATCCTTCTATCGGAAGAACATCTCATTAGTCAACTAACGATTCATAGACGCGAGTACGCATCCCGCTCAAGATAAAAAATGTTCTGTACCTTCCCACCGCTTCGCGATAACGAGGCATTTTAACATTTCGGGCCTATACGCGTACATATAGGCGCGACTGTGAACTACATTTGCGCGTCGCGGAGAGCCGAGAGCGCAGCGGCTGCGCGCGTTGCACACTCGTAGATGCGTATCTCCTTTCTAGCGTCGCCTTTTTTTTGTGCTTTTAAACTGCGCACGTGGCTTTGTCTACGCGGCCCCCACCGCCGACGAGGCGAGCGCTCGACGCCCCCACCGCAGCCTCAGCTCGCGACAGCGCCACGCTACTCTTTAATTCGACGATTGTCTTTTCCGTCGCTCGGCTCTCTTTCTATTGTGTGGCTCTCGTTCTATTCTTCTAACATGCTGCCGGGTAATATCTTATCGATGCGTCCGCGCGAACAGCCGGGAAAAATCGGACGGCGATGCGTGATTTATCCTCGATTTGCTTTTTCAATGGCTAATTGAGCTCTCTCTTTTCTTTTGCCGAGATGTGTTTTTTTTCTTCTTTTATATTGAGCTGTTAATTGTTTTTTCGCCATTCTAACCTCAAAATCGCGTGTTCAACTTGATTTTGCGGCTCTCATGGCGAAAAATACTGTACGAAACTAGGGCGTAAGCGACCCTCTAAAAATGAATAAGTGAAATTCGACTAGAATAAGTGAATAGTCACTTATTTCACGTTAAATATCTTTCACTTATTGCAGCAAGTGGAAGATTTTTCACGTATAATAAGTGACTATTCACTTATTCTAGTCAAATTTCACTTATTCATTTTTACAGAGGAATTTTTGCCTCCCTCGACTTTTCGAAAAACGTCTCGGGAGGCAAATAATCCGCTTCCACCCTCGGTACGTAGTATACTATTTTTTTATTATTAGTCGGAGCTTTTGTATTTTATTTTGTTACTTACTCGTGGATGCAGTTTAGGATGCTGATTTATTTTCTTTTGAAAATTTGGATCGTAAAAAAAATGATTACGATTTACGTTTTGTTGAGTTGAAACTTTTAATGAAAGATCATAGTCCAATTAATAGTATCGTTTAAAAATAAGTTTATCTCATTAGTTACAGATTAAGAGAGGAACTCTTTTTATATGAAATAGTGAAAATAACGAAGATTTTAATATACGACAGAAACAATAGGATTGTGTCGAGGGAACCAGTTTTTAAAATTTATAACTCCACAAGTTACTGATAAAAGTTGCAGTTTTTTTTTAATATTCGTTGTTCCTAAAGAAAGAGCTTTGCAATTGTTCAAGTTTCCAAATAGTAGATTTTGATGAACTTTAATATTTATAATTCTTGAGTTAGAAAAACAGGTTTTCTGAAAATTTATGTATTCGTGTAAGCAAATTTTTTATTTATCATACATTTACAACCGATACGTAAATTTATGACAATAATAAGGTAAAAGTTTGTAAGGTTCTTGAGTATTTTTCAGTGTAGAAATGATTAAATTTTCTATTCAATAATTCAATTTTTAAGGATTAATTTAGAGAAAATTATATAATAATTTTGAAATAATATTCATTTTTGTTACTTTGTACTGGAAGTCTACAGAATACTGACCTATATTCTTAAAATATTCTTGCTTTCTCATATATGCAATTAAAAAAAGTATTATCTTTATGTTGAAATTTCTTTCGAAAAGAATTTTACATATATTCATTCAGTTAACATTGTTTATTTGCTTCCTTCCTAGGAAGCGTTGTAATAGTAACATTTTGAGTTGCAATTTTAATTTAAAATTTTGTATTTAGTTAGTAGTGTTGGTAAGCTTGATCTGTATCTTTGGGTTTCTCAGTGTTCTTTTAGTTTATAAGAAATTTGAGATTAAACTTTTAAAAAAATTTTTTTTTTTTTTCATTAATAGAAGGAGAGAAAGACTGACAGTATATGAATACATTAAGGGGGTCTAACGCCTTTAACTTTTTCTTCAAAAAAAATTCTAAAGAAAAAATTTTTTAACATATAACCAAATATACTTTAGATATAATTAATTTAGATGACTCGAACGCTCCATTACTAAAGTATTAGGATTTTAGAAGACTCGAATGATCTTAAGGAGCCAGGGAATATTTTTACACTCAACATCAGCCAACATGTGTGTGCTGTCTTGCGCCCCAAAAGGGCTATATACAGTCTTTACCACAACGATGGGTTATCGATGAGAGCGGAAA
>JAWWEN010052703.1:0-10131 GCA_035582955.1 Sycophila texana | reverse complement strand
TATTGTTATTGTTTTATTGTTATTGTTATTACATATGTATATATCGAGGAGAATGGAGTTTCACTCCAAAAAAAAATTAAAAAAATAAAAGAAATTGCACACGCTAGAGGGAAAAGGTGTCAGCGGCGCTCTCCTTTCGCGAGCAATCTGCTTTTCCGCAGAGCGGCGAAGCGACGACTCGGCTTCTATTCCGCCAGCTGAAAATTAGGCCGAGGATTGGAAAATATCGTTGGTAACGAACTTTCGATGTCGCGCGCGAGCTACGGAAACGAGGGAGTGCATCCATCTCCCCTTTTATTTTCCGGCTCGGGCAACGAATCACGAGGAGCGAACCCGTCGGCTACACTGAAAGGCTTTCCGCGGGACAAAAGGTAAACGTGTTATTAGTTATTCTTCGCTTAAATTTAATGCGCGCTCTTGCGGAAATTACTGGGGCGACGAGTGTTTAACGGCGCTGCACTACAGTGATAATTAGCGAGTTATGCCGGGGGTATATTTTACTCAAGAACTAACTAATGAGATTATTCTTCAACAAGTCCGCCCGCCCGGTACCTACGCACGTATGTGTGTGTGTGTGTGTGTGTGTGTGTGTGTGTGTGTGTGTGTGTGTGTGTGTGTATGCCGCCACTCCGTGCAGCGTATAAAGCGCGTCTAACAAACGCTCAGTGTACTGCGCATAAATCTTCAAATTGTTAATCAAAAGTCCAATTCCGGCCGTTACGAATCGACGTCGTTAAGCAGAACTTCCTGGCATGCTCTGCCGTCTGTCATTCGCTGTCAAAATTGTTCGTTCGACCAACGAGCAGAATTACAAGGCGATCGCTCCTTACGTGTACTCGTCGGCCGGAAAGATTGTCCGTGCATTACTCGCGGCGATTGTTCAATTAGCCGGCGGGTATTATAGGAGGGACGGCCGCCATCTGTCGGACGCATACCGAGTGCGGCTCGCTATCTCTCGCTCGTCCGGGCAGACATCTGCAAGGCCGCCGCGAGCGAAGGCGGAGAGGAGGGAGGATGTTGACGCCTCGGCGTGCGCTGAATTCGGAAGTTTCGCGGATTCCGAGATGCAGGGGGCGGCGAACTTCGGCCCCCGAGGGGATCGCGCGAGACGCTTTAATTTTAGGGGATAGGTACGCGCACCCGCCCCGAGCGCGAGTCGGTTAATAATTTAGGGAATTCCGGGGGACGAAATTTCGCCGGCATATCGCGCACGACTAATGTAATTACGGAGCAGCGGCGAACACGGATATTGAATGCTTTGCTTTGAGATCCGCTTAATTCATGCGGGATTACGCGAATCGAGAGAAGTTGCTCGATGTTAATACTTTGCGACAGAAATTTTTTTACATTTTGCTAATTATGAATTCGCTTGCGTTCAATGATCTCACGTTTAAGATGACGTCGATTATTTATAAACTGCGACTAGATAAATATTCTAGAGTTCCCCTAAATAATTAAAACTTGCAAATAGGATCGCAATTTAGCAAATATGAAAATTAAAATCAGAACTATATGCGAGCTTTCAACTGAATTTCGTGAATTTCTCGGGCCGTAGCGTAATACAAGGTTCCTTAATTGAAATGTCAGTGAAAAGGGAGCCAGTTCGAAAATGACCGTGGCGGCCAATATCTAGTCGTCGCATCCGGCCTCGAGCGTGCAGCGTGCACCAGCACTCTCTGCTCGCGCCTCGAGATCCCGAAATCGCATCTCGGCGGAACTCGGTGCCGAATCGTCCCGTAATTTCCCCTCTCAAATGGAAGAATCAAGCTCGACATCTGCGTCCCTCACACTCGTGCTCTTACGGGCTATATATACTCACTGCCAATTGAATCCGCCAGTAATGCCGTCCCTAAGCCGGTCCTTGAGGCTGCGCTGGCGGGATGGCCCGAGGATGGAGGCAGCGGCGGCGGCGGCGGCGGCGGCGCCGGGCGGTCCACCCCCCGGGCTCTCGGACCTGCCGGGCGAACCTCCCGGCGCGCCTCCCGTGAATAGCGCCATTTCGCGTCGCGAGGGCCTCTGGCTACTCGCCTCCTCCTCCTTCTCACTCGGCCCTGCTCCTCCTTGCGCGGTGGCCCAACTCCTTTTCAGGATAACGAGGAGGAGGACGCGGCCACTACTCGATGCCCGGCGACGGCGGGGCTGCCTCGCATCGTGTTCCCAGCGTCGAGTACAGCTCTCTGCCCCCAGGCAGCGCTTCCTCTTCAATGGGCTAATCAGAGAGGAAAATTCGTTTTGTGAGGCTCTCGCGAGAGAACTCGACCTCCTCCCGTATACATCGGGAAGCGCTTGGCTCGGAGATCGCCGGGTGCTCTTTTGTCGCTGAATTTCGGCGCACTTCTGCGCGAGAGGCACAGAGAGCGATTACACGGGCAGCTCTGCAACGAGAGGCAAGTCGATTTACATTTAGCGGTGCCGGTCTCTGGTGCGCCTTGGTGGAAAACCGCGCGCTGCTTTATCTGAATAAACGTATAGACGGTTAGCCCTCCATGCGGGCTTATATGAATGTCAAGATAAAATTTAATTACTTCCTCCTCCTTCGAGGGCGTCGGAGACGATGGGAAGACATCTCTAGCTCTATTATCCGCTTCGATTTCAGTTCGAACCGGCGTTAATGAATAAAGCGCCAATTTACAAATTCGTCTGCGTTAATTGTGCATTGTTTAAAAGGGGTATTAATGCACGAATGCTAATGCCATGCAGCGACCGAGAATTACTTAGCACCTTTGAATGAAAACAGGATTAATTTGCACACGGTGAACTGAATACACGCGAATTTCGGGGCGTGCGCCTAATGCCAGAAAATAGGCTAATCTTTCGCATCGCTCTTAAAGCGTCCACTTCGTATTCATGAAAAGTGCTCCTCGGCTGCGGAATTAATTGCAGTCGGCTTCTCCAAAGCGCATTGCTAAGAGCGCACTCCCCGTTTTAACAATAGAGGAGGGGGGGGGGGGGGGAGGTAGTGAGAAATTTAATGTTCCCTGTGCGAATCCCGCGAGCATCGGATCGAAAATTTCCGGGAAAATGTATAAAGGGGATCGATCGAGGAAGGCGGGAGCCGACGACAGTCTGACAATCGCACGTGCACAACTTTCCTCGGTGGGTTTGCGGCTGACGGGCGAGAAGACGCACAAACGCGAACTTCCGAACAACGCCTGTTTGCCGACGCGCAACCACGCGCCTTTTGTCTTGTTCGCGCTTTGAGACGTGTTCTAGCGATTTAAATTGAGGTGAGATTAAATTTTTGCTGCACGAAATTGATGAACGATGGTTATATATAAGGTATATAAGCAATCAACAGTACTTTTCGGTGCAAGCAGGAAAATGATTGTTCTCGTAAAGCCTGTACCGACGTTGTATTGAATATTATTTTGTAACTAAATATACTGATATAGCGCAGACATTTGTGCGAGAAGCAGCATTTTATGTATTGAGGTTTAATGATACACGAGATGATACATATCTAAGGAAATATATAATCATTTATTTATTTATTTAATAATTATTCAATGAAAAATAATGGCCTTTCACAAATTATTTTATGCGATTAAGCGCATTAAGAGAAAAAAAAATAGATTATTCGTGTCTTATAATATTTATCTTTAGATACGTTGGTGACGTGCATCAGGCCGTGTGAAGCGTCCAGTTTTAGCTTTTTTTTAATCCATTTTTTTGATATAAAGTCAGCTTTGATTATATTAAAATTTCAGTTAAAAAAAAGGTTTCTCATCTTTTTATATATAGACGTTTTTTTTTTTTTAGAATGATGTTTAAATTCGACCTGAACGTCGGTTTTAGCCATCATTTTTTCTAGCCAACGAAAATCCACCGAGAAAAAACGTGTGCATAATACTAGAGTTTATTACTTATAATGGCTTGTATAAATTAGTATAATTAGAAGGAGGCGAAGTTTCTGAAAAATCGCGCACAATCGCGAAATTTATGATACAAATAGAAGCTCCTCTTTTTTTGCTTGCATTGCTGCAACGCTTAAAAATAAATCCCGCGGCTTTTTCACTTTTGCTTATTGAAAAATTGATTTTTTTTCCCTCGTTATTTAAAGCCCGACCGCAGCGGCGCGGCAAAAGCGGAAAAAAAAAATATATTCTCCGTTACACCCGCGTTGCAAAACCTCTTCGACGTACTACTACGGTGCACGCGGATCGAGCGCTTTATTAAAAGCGGAATCACCGTTAAAAAAAAAAGTAAAAAAAAAAAAAAAGACAAGCGAGGCAGACGCTGCCATCAAGGCCCCGTTTGCTACGTCGCGCCGCCACTTATAAACAATCGCAGCGAGTAAACTGAACCGCAGTGGCCCGAGCTCGTTCTTATTAAGCGGTAACCGCATCTAATTCCGTCAGTAAAAATAGCGCGTAAGGTCTGAGCGCCGCCGTAAATCCCGATATCGCGCCACGATAAACCTCATTTCAAAATTACGATCTTCCTTCCGGGAAAATCCGTCAAGAATGAAAACAGCTCGAGGCTGAGGCGCCGCGACCGTCGCTCAGACTCTTTCCCTCGTCCCTTTGAGGTGGCTCGCGTAAGGCCGGTAAAGCGCGCGACGCACAGCGCTGAGATTGAAAAGACCAGGCTGATCCTTCTCGCGGGGACTGCGAAGAGACGGAGGAGGGGAGTGGTGGAAGCGCCGTAGACGTGCACCACCCTGAGCCGGATCAAGCGGGGATACAAAGCGGATTTGCCGCTGGGCTGCCATAAAACACCCCGGGCAACCCTCCCCGTCGGCGTATATATCGCGCGCTCGCTAAACGCGACGCCGGAGATATCGCCAGATTTCGACGGCGTGCACTTAAGACCTTAACGGCGCCGTTTTCCTCGCTCTTCGAGTGGATGCTAAAGGTGGACGCGATTATACATCTTTTTTTTTTTCTTTAATTTTACAAGCTGCGCTTTCTTTTTTTCCTGCATTTTCACATTAGCTTCGTTTCTTCTTCTTTTTTTTTTGCGTCTTTCGAGATTTAATGGATGAGAAAAGTTCGGTGTATGAAACTGAGTTATTAAGTTTCAAGTTTACTTTCGCGAGGTCCTTTGCATGCGATGGTGAGGCTGTAAAGCATTCGCGATCTCGTAACTTTTTCAATCTTCGAGATAATTAAGAAAAATTAAGACGTTGCTAAAATATGCTAATCTCGGCGTTGCTATAATATTTATGCAAACTCACTTTTTCATTAAAATTTTACAACGAACTTTACTTTGAGTCAACAACTTCATATTTACCTCCGTATTCGCGAGAAAAAAAAAATTCATTAATAAAGCTGTAATCAAATCTAATTAACCTCATTGATATTCTCCCCTCTTTGTTTATAAATTCTAAGCGAACAGTCGCAAGAAAGAACAGGCGAATTACGAATATTAAAACGTTCCCTTATCGCAAAACCACTTAAGACTGAAAGCTCCCGTGAAAGCCTCCCGGAACAGTCGATCGGAAGAAACGCACGAGCGATCGGTCGACGAGACTAATGACGTAGTCTGGATCCGCCTTCGATAATCCGTGCTTAATTCCGTGTCCGCTCCGCTTTAGGAGGCGAACAATAGTCAAGGGAGAGAAGGAGGGAGGGGAGCGAGTTTTGCGAGAGCGCGAAATCCACGGGTGTAGGCCTCGCGGCGTGGCAGAGTTAGCGATCGATCCAAGAGGCGCGCGAATAGTGGGTCAAGTGCGCGCCGATTAATTAGCCGCATTCCCGATCGGCCCGTCTCGTCGTTTCGCCCCCGCCGACAACTGATGGCGACGAAAATCCGCAGGGACACGTGTCGCTTAGCCTTTGCGTATTTCGCTTATTTTAATTTTAAATTCAATCGAACGATTAAGTGCTGTTATTTTCGAAAAAAAAAAAAAATAATAACAAGTAAGCTCAATCGAGTTTCAAGATGTATTATAAACTTTAATTAACTTTTCGTTTGTTTGTCAATGTGCGATGAATTGCATGAAGAAAAGAATGTTTGTCTCAGTCCCTGCGTAATATCCCGTAGTGCAATAAAAAGAACGTGAATTTTCGATGTCGTCGAGCTGTCCCACGTTGTGCAAACGAAGCGTGCACGCGCCCGATCCAAATGAAGTTGAAAACACTATGCTGCCGTGCAATTGAATTATTCGCTCGAGAGACTGCGGAAACTATATATCACTCCGAAAGCAATTCAATCTACCGTAAAAGAATTCCTTAATTTTTTAAAATTCAACTGCATATCCATTATCAAGGTTCCTTTTAAAGCGCTCGACGCTTGCACACTGTATTTGTATAAGAAAGTGAGATGACGCGCGCGGTGCGGTGCGAAAATTTGAAAAGAGAAAAGTGCGCTCCCGCGCGATTTGCATCGAAACCGAGGCATAGAGCGAAAGAGAGAGAGAGAGAGAGAGAGAGAGAGAGAGAGAGAGAGTCCGGGACAGCGCATTGTTCGCACATCGGAATAAAAATTGCCACAATAAGCCCCTCCTCCCCCGATCTTACTTTGCACGACGGCGGAAAAACGTAAACGAAAGCAGGCCGCGCGCGCTCGCCTATATTTTATTTTCATTCGCAGCGATGCGAGCGCTGAATATACATTGCGACGAGCATCGATCCGCTTGCACTCGCCCGCAAAGGCAATAACAATTGTCGTGAGGGTTTACGTGTTTGCACGCTGCCGGTGCCTGCGGCGTTACTCGGCGCAAAGGCAAGGGAGAGGGCACTTTCATCTTAATGATCAAAGTCGTTACAATGGCCATGCTCCGGCTGCTGGCGCGCGTCATGTGTATGCATGGGACGACGCGGACGCGCGCACTCGGCGACTAAATGAATTCGACGCGCGCGGCGGGCGACGCTTTGCATAAGACGCGCCCGAAGCCAGCCCTTATGTCAACCCCTCCGGGAGGAGTTCGTAAAATGCACTGGATTCACGATAAATCTCGGGCTTATCCGAGGGATCAACTCCGCCGAATGTTGCTCCTCTAATTTACAGTCGCTCGTTTGTTACGAGCCAATTTTTTTTATTTTACTCCGCGGAGCAGGCAGTAATCTCGCGCACTGCATATAGCCTCAAAACTACAGTGCGATATGTACGTTGAATGATTTTATAATTTTCGCGCATTTATGTCGATTGGTTCCGTCGTATACGATCGTTCGGTTTTCTAAATAAAATCTATCGCACACCGCGATGGAAGGTGTTTACCCTACTTGAAGAAGCAAACTGCGCGGCCCGGGGAAATTCAAACAATACTTCGAATGTTGCACACCCGACTGAGCAACGCCACGGGCCGAATAGCCCAAATAATTCCCGACGCCAGCGCGAGGCTACCGCGGGGCTCCTTCTCAAACAACAAACGATGAGTATAGGGATCCCTCGTTAAAGCGCGCCGCGCGCCTACATCACTCGAGGCGCTCACGTAAAACAAACAACACCGTCGAATACTGACCCACTATTGACCCACAAGCCCGAGAGCACATAAATTTTCGGCCAAGTATATCACCGCTTTTCCTTCCCCCGTCCTCTCCGGCTCGCATCCAGAGCCGAGGTGTGGAAAAAAGGGGAGACGGACGACCGGGGCGGGAGATTCGCGCCGACAGGTGAGCATTAATCATACCGCCGTACGAGGCACAAGGTTAAGTACGTACGGGGTATATACACGAGGTCCAAGGTTGTCCTTTTCGCGGCTGGAATTCGGACGAGCCGAAAAAGGGAAGCGTGCGCTCGCTCAGCCCCTCGCGTGCTATCGATCTCTTCTCTCTCTCTCTCTCTCTCTCGCTCGGTCAGGGCGTGCGCGCGCGCACAGGCTATCGGTTCGATTCCATATCGTTCCGGAATACAAATACTCCGTGGGGATTGCGCGTCGCTTGCATATATGTAGGTCGATCGCTCTCGCCTTTGATTTTCGGAATGCAACAAATGTCAGCGGCGACGGCGCGAAACGCTTTTGCGCGAGCGCGCCTTTTATTATCGACGGTACTGCAGGGCTGATGGGATTCAAGCGAGGAGCGGTTTATCGTCGAGCACGCGGGGGACTCTTCACTCGGCGGAGCGTATGCCCGTGCGGGTGCAATGCTAACGTGCACTTTTATTTGCTATTATGCTTTGTGCGCCGCTGTGGCGATGAAAGGGGCGCGTTTAAAAATAAATTATTATTTTTTTTTTTGTTTTCCTTTTTCCTTGTTGGAGCAAATTTTTCGTGGGTCTGATTAAAACGGAAGATACGCAGGTAAAAATGCTGCGCAACAAAGGGTACGGCAGTAACGCTAATGGAGATGTATGGGGATAGCAAATATTTTCATTTGAAAAAATACGGGATATATGAGATTTGAAGTTATGAGCTCGTAACGGTTGGAGATAAAATATAGTACTGGGAAGTGCTTTTACAGTAAAAATCATACTTTATGACTTTTAATTATAAGCATTTTACTCTAAATTGTGGAAAATTACAAAAAATGAATATATGAATGAATAAATATTTATATTTGAACATTTTTTAAACATTTTTTAAATTATGTTACACAAAATTCCACCTCCATTTCATACCAGTTTACATAAATTTTCATTTTTACCAACTGAATTAAAGAATAATTCAATATCTCACGAAAATACAAGATAATAATCGTTATAATTCCGAATAGTACCCTTACCCTAAAAAACAAACAAAAAACAAAAATCTGCCGAATCAACCATCGGCCACTGCAATTCAAGCAAAGATCGTCCCCTTCTCAGCCCGCCGAGGCTACGAATCGACGTTTTTTTCCCGCGCGGATATTCAAACAGAATGCAAATCGCGAAAAGCCGGAATTTCCGCGCGCACGAGCGGGCTCTTCGTGCGGCTCGTCTTCGGCGAGTTTGCCGTCACAGCAAACCCTGCGCTTTTTTTTTAATACGGTCCACGGCAGCAAATGGAACGGATCCACGTTCGCTGGAATTGAAAATTGGCGCGGCGACGGCGCCCCGAGCGAAAACGAGCCGTGTGCGCGGATCGGCACTTTTGATCGAATTAGCCCCTCAACCGAGCGTGTGTGTGGTAGGATGGTTTTCGTCCTTTTTTTTATTCCGACCGTCCTATATACCTCTCCGCGCAACTGCCATAGCGATAAAGCGCCTCGGGCTTGATCCGTAAAAAGGGGCGGAGGTGGGTGGGAAAACGGGGTCGCGGTGCGCGGACCTATACTTCCTTTTTTTGCTACACTTCTGGCCGTACACTTCCCGATAAGACGTTGCAAAACGTAGAGATTTTTCGAAGCCTTCTTTTTGTCAATTTCCAAATAGGTATAATATTTATACGGATCTAAAATGTCTTTAGCTCCATAAATAAAAAGTGTCTGATAAGAAATATTTCGCCATTTTACAAAGTTCAAAGAGAAAATTGCTGCGATGTTGAATTAAATTATGAAGAAAATGAAATCTGTCTCACAGCTAAAATAAAACTTAATATATAGAGATTCAGTAGTAACATCCGGGTATGGTAAGACACGATTCAGTGCGTCAGTTCCATCAATGACAAATCTTTTAAATTAAAAATAATTGTATAAAAGTACTACTAAGGGCCAGGAAACATGACTGATTCCCTAAAAAAAGGACATGCGTATCAAGACGGACTGAGTTAAAGGAACGCAGCGCCGTGAAATAGCGCAGTCGACATTTCCCGAAGGAGAGCGCACAGAAAGGGCGGTCGGGAGCGCTAAATCTTCCTTGTCCTTACACACACAGGTGGTGGGGGCCATAACATAAATAGGGGGCGGCGAATCGACTCTCCAGGAGGATGCCAGGGGAAGGAGCCCCTCTCGATCTCCCTCACCCGCTCGGCGCGCTTCCTCCGCTCCGCCCGTGAGCTAATATTTGCCTCATCAATCAAAGTGGCCTCCGGCGCACTTTTGTACATCCGACGTGCGAAGTTCCATTTCCGTAGCCACGCCGGAGCTTTTCTATTGATAACAATTTTCCTCCATCTGCTTGCCGGATGCCTGTACGGAGATCTACGCACCACGGTTGTCCGAAGTGGATAGCGTCGCAGCGACGGGTATAGTCTGCGTTATGTGTATATGTGGCGAGGTGTTCTAGTGAGTATAGGGCGCTCTCTCCTGTCGTCTTTTACACTGAGAAAAATGTTTTGTAAAAATTACAATAATTTATAGTAGCGATGGGACATACTCAAGCTAAGCCAGA
>JAWWEN010052702.1:0-10134 GCA_035582955.1 Sycophila texana | reverse complement strand
AGAACAATTCAAATATTTGCAACGTCGCATGAAAATTTTTAAATTGTTCTTCGAGTTTCAATTCGAGGCGAGGGTATATATATACACTGCTCTGAAGTTTTTTGCAAACAAAATTATTTTTTTGTCTTCATTTATCTTTTTCTTAACACATATTGGAAGTCATCAGTATGATTACCTAGTTTATTTTTTGTACACACATAATACTACTTATATCGCCATTTTATTTAAATTTTGAAACGTTATACAAAATTCGTGGTGATACCGGAGTCACGGCTATGTGCGGACCCATGGCCAAAAAAGAGGAAGAAGGAAGAAGTTGTAAGCGAATTATCTTACGATCTAATGGTATACTCATCAAGTTCCTTGCATTTTCCGAATTCAATTTCCATCGCCGCTCACGATCGGTACCTTTATACAAAGGTCGGCAAAAAGCATCTCTAACTACGTTGATTTGCTCTTTCGATAGTTCTAATCGACTTGGAATTAAATCAGATTCTGCGGCTATATACTTTAAAGCTGTTGCCGCACGCATAGCCCCAAGTGGTTGATTCCTCAAAGTAAATACAGACCATTTTATAATTCCCATTTTACACTGCTAATCAAGGAGTAGAACGATAGCCAAATAATTAAACGAGTAACCTGAAAACGAATACGCTCGACGAACTTCGTTTGATTACTATTTACTATAAAAAAAAATTAGGCACGAAGACAATGAAGTTACACTCGTATGTATTTAATTTATGATTATATTTATATTTATTATATTTATTTTATTTATTTTATTTAATTATATATTATAATTTATTGTTTTTAATTTATGTCGGTAGAAAGATAACTTCTCGACTGCAAGAGCGGGGAGTCTGCATAAGTTATGCGCGCTGGAATCCCCGAAAACCCCATATTAAACGCAATAAACCGGTAAAATACTTAACTTTCACCTCATCCCTAAATCCCTACTAAATAGAAATCTCCACTCCAGTCCGCCTCGTCGAAAGAAAGCGCGTCGTCACGGCCGCGCAGGAACACCTATACATATATATACGTATATATACAGACATCACAGACATCACTTGTAAACGTGGGCGCGGGAAGCCGCGCGCGTGCGCACCCGAAAAGTGAAAAAAAAAAAAAAAAAACAAGCCTCGCTACTGGAGTGTAGTACTGTACATACATACCTAGAAGAAGAATAAAGTGGGGGAACCTCCTCGCGTGCACTTCGCCGGTCGGCACAATATCGTCGGCAGTAAGTACGGAGACCAGGGGCCCCGCGGACACGCCGCAGTCAGTGTGCGCGTGATATACACACACTGGGAGGGGGCCGCCGCCGCCGCCGCGACGAAAAGGCCGACATCGTCCGACCACCTCGCGCGACTCCGCGTCACATGTGCCATTGACGGGCCACCGGAGAGGAGAGCCGCAGCGAGGAGAAGAAGCACCGCGGGATGGACGTGGCGACGCTGATCAGGCATGCGACGGAGACGAGTCGGAGGGGCCGCGAGCCCCGGCCCCTGCTCTTCCCCAGCAGGCCGTGGATGAGCGAAAACGGGGCCGCCGCTGCCGCGCCCGCCGGCAACATCGGCCTCAAGGGCATTGTCGCCGGTGAGTTTCCCTCTCACTTCTACTTATTACTATTATTTAAGTACTCCCGGAGTTAGATACTTACTTACGCGTCCGTTGCTCTACTTTTTCTCTCGTCGTTGCATACTTTTATATATATATATGTATAGTATGTAATAGTTGAATGAGTGAAGTTTACTTAGATACACTTGTTTCACGACAAATCGCTGGCACTTATTGTATAACGTGGAGAGGAAAAAGTGCTAACAATTGCAATTCAATATATAGTCAATTTTTTAATGTACTCACAGAACTGACCTTATTGGAAGAATTACACAATAGTTTCGTGTAAAATTTGCAAAATATAGAGTAAAATTTGTTAGAATTATAGTACGTTTTGAAATAAATTGTAGTACTTGTTTTTTAGGAATACTATAATGGTATCTAATTTTTCCAATATAACGTCAGTCTGTGAGGACATTTAAATTGACGTCCACAATTTTTAGATAAAAGAATTTTTCTCCGTGAATAAACGGTAGATTTTTTACATAGATTACGTGATTTAAGTATATCCACTTATTAGTGAATGAAATTTCACTTAAATTAATATCAGAGGGTAAATGTATCTTAACTCTTATTTTATTACATGTACTAATTCATTAAATATAATTACTTTTCATTTTATTTTATTTTTTAATTTTCAGTAATGGCGTTTTTATAATTTCAGTCTTCTTGATTAGAATTCGCATTTTATTTTTCGCACTGTATGTACGTATACAGTACACGTCGCAATGCGAGGAAGTTTTTTTCTTAACCACTGAATGATTGATTTTCCTTTTCAATCGATAGCGTTCCGGCGATAGAAAACTCGTCGCTCCAAAAGCTCTCGTAATTACTGTGCCTATTAAAGTAGGCTTAGCAGCAGCTCAGTATAATATTAAGTATATACATGCGGCAGAAAGGACACTAAAATTTACTTCAATCAGTGAATTCATATCTCCTCCAGCATCTCTCGTCCGTTTCTGTTTCTTTTCTCTCAGAAGAATAATTAAAAAAAAAAGGAAAAAAACAATGAGTCGGCTTAACCTCCGCCGCCAACGCATCATCGCACATTCAGTATATTTTCACAGCGGACATGCGCAATGATACGCGAAACAGGTGTAAATATTTACGAATATCAACGGAGCACTGTCTGATGTACTTACAGTCATTGCGGTGTCTGTTTATACGCATACATTATATATGTCGAGGAGTGAAGTATAATTATTTCGTTATACTGTACCGATGAGTCGAGTAGAAGTAATGACTGCTTAAAAAGAGAGTGAATATTTCGTTGTAGAGCTTTACGATTGTTATTTGTTAAAAATATTTTTATCACGGAACTGTTTTTTAATTGTTTTTTCGTGCAATCGACAGATTCTTTATAACAAATGATTGGAAAGATTAGTTACGCAATGAACTCATTTGAATTATGCTTATAAATAATTGTTGATCGAATTTAATGATAATTTATAGTGAACTGTGTTATTAAGTTGAACAGAAAGCTTATCAAAGCGACTCAAATTGTTTGTAAAATGAAATTTATAAATATGTTGTATGTTTTCGTCACTGTAATTGATGTTTAATTTTTATTTATACTTATAACGATGTTTAGTCGACTGATAAGAAAAAGCTATTATATACATTATCGGTGATGTAATTCGTTACGTGAAACGTTATTATGTTAAAAAAAGTAGCGTACCTAGAATGTTATAAATTTTAATTCGATTCGTTAATACTTTCTTAAAAATTTTTTAAAATTTTATTATATTGGAGTAGTCTTCGATGCCGAATATTAATTACGTAAATTATCAAAGTTATCGGAAGAACCAAACGAATTTTAGATAGACGGCCGAAGATAATCGTGGACTTTAAACGTTTTGTAAAGGGAAAAGCTTTCTATCAATTTAATGATACAGTGATCTCAATATACTTAAAAATTATACAAAATAGTAATAAAATAACTTGATTTAAAGCGTAAGAAATAGATTTATAATATTAAACGTGAAGTTAAAAATAGACATGTATACATACACCGAGCTGTCATGATAATTTCTTTTCAAATGTGTGCGTTTTCATACTACAGCCTTTTTTCACTTTTTTCTTGAAATGTTCAAGGCTATTCGTACACTGTCACATTGTGTTTATGTGCAACCGCTACGTTGCCATTGACGTGTCACATTCTAAAATTATTTTAGCCGAGAAAAAATAATACAAACAAAAATTCGTCCGATAATCGGTCTGCTTTTCACTTAAAATCAATTGTTCACTGGCTTAGAAGATATGAAAATCACAAAATATTAATCGAACAAAATTTAATAGTTTTGAGTTCATTTAAGGGGGTTCAATCATTAGATGCTGTATCAATTGTAGAGAGCAAATACATTATAAAACAATATTATTAATGATAATATTATAACATAATATTATTGAAAAATTATTGTTGAATCAATGCAATTTAGTTTTTACAGTAATCCGCAAGTTTTAAAAACAAATAAATCAAATGTTAAAATATATAGTTCCCTACACAACTTTATCAAATTTCTTTTTGTTTGTTCTGATGTACACAAACTGAGCGTTTAATTTAATCGGATAAAATCCCGTGAATTTTTATTTAAAAAACAAAAAGGAAAAAAACGAAATAATAAAAACAGTCACTATTTATAACGAGAGAACCGGTATAGCAAACACAGGAAGTCGCATGGAATCTAATAAACCTATATACCGGACTTATAAACACGTCCTCTAAGATTAGCCGCGAAGCTTATATTTGAAGCGCATGCTTCAAGTTTACCAAATGTCCCATTAATAAGTGCGTAATTGCCGCGCGTCCAGAAATAACGCCCGGAGCGCAAAAAGCTCCGCGCTCCGAATGATTCCGGCAAGTTTATGCTCGCCGGCATATTGGCGCGCGATTTACGCGTTGCTTATTTAAGTATGCGCGCGAGACTCTCCGTCTCTGTTCTTTTTTTCCTCGTTGTCCCTAAGTATCGGCTCGACGCTTTCGAAAAGTCGTCCGTGAAAATCACCGCCGAGCGAATCGCAACTTTCGATTCGTAATTGGGTTGCGGGTCAAGTTGCGCCTTTTTTTTTTATATACACGACCTCCCGCGCCTCGGAGTGTTTGCTTGTTATCTTGTATGTCGCTCATTTTTTTTTATACTTTTTTGTTCGATGAATAAAGCGAAGGCTGCGGAGAGGATTACGTTGCTTTTTAATTACTTAATTTTCTAGAGTTTTGTCACAATGAGGTAAAAATGTGGTGCGTTGAAATTTTCAGCTCAATTGAGTGGTGACGTTTTTCTTCGAGAGATAAAGAATTATTATTGTTAATATTAATTTTTTGGAATCGGCCGTGCGTAATTTTTTGTTTGAGTTCGAAAAGTAACGTAAAAACAGCGTGGAAAATGAATAATTAGAAAAAATATTTGCAGGATGAGTCATAAAAGCCGTTTAAATATTATATGAATAATGATTTTAGAGATTTTCGAGTATTATAGCAGACAAGTTAATGAATGAAGAAGACATTAATGAATGGTCTAATGATAATTATTTAGTTCAGTATAAGACCTTCAATTAACAATACTAAAAACTACAAATTTAAAAAAAAATGTAAAAATTTTAATTTATTTAATAGAATTGTGTAATAATAGCGAACAATTTTTTTTATTGTGCTATAACAGTAATGGATCTATAATTAATGCTATGTTATATATATGCTATATATATTCAGTAATATTGTAAATTATACCTCTGTGTATAAGTATTTATATAGTATTCGAGAATTTTCTTTCTAAAAGTGTAGCTTAGTGCAATGTGTGGCTTACTAA
The DNA here is from genome assembly GCA_035582955.1 of Sycophila texana. Taxonomy (NCBI): domain Eukaryota; kingdom Metazoa; phylum Arthropoda; class Insecta; order Hymenoptera; family Eurytomidae; genus Sycophila; species Sycophila texana. Next base: position 4,708 of record JAWWEN010052702.1, on the reverse strand, counting down.
AACATATAATTTTAAACTTAGAGTTTTTGTCATAAGCAGTTTAATTTAATTATATTGCATATTAATTTAATTATATTGCAAATACTTCTTTAAAGATAAACATTTTTACTTAAATTAAAAAAAACTTTTTTCTGATTATTTTACTTTATTTTCAGGTGGCATCACAGGTGGCATTGAAATCTGCATCACATATCCCACCGAATACGTAAAAACGCAGCTTCAACTGGATGGCAAGGCTGGTGCTGGCAAACAATATGCAGGTATTTGGGATTGCGTCAACAAGACTGTTAAAGGCCATGGATTCTTTGGACTGTACAGGGGATTATCTGTTTTGATTTATGGTTCAATACCTAAATCTGCTGTTAGATTTGGCTCGTTTGAAATGGTAAAAAATAAACTGGCGGATTCAGAAGGAAAACTCAGTGCTCCAAATCGACTGCTGGCTGGTCTGTGTGCTGGAGTTTGTGAAGCTATCTTTGCTGTAACTCCTATGGAAACAGTCAAAGTGAAATTTATCAACGATCAAAGATCAGCAAATCCTAGGTTTAGAGGTTTCTTCCATGGTGTTGGAATTATTGTGAAAGACAATGGTAAGATTTTATTTAAAAAATAAAATTTATTTTATCTTTACTTACTATAAAATTCTAAAAGACTTTTAAATTCTTGTTTGTATATTTGTTGAATTGTAAAATGTTCAAACTTTCTTTGTGTCTTCATAATTCTAATAGCTTACATTGTTAAAAATGCTAAATGCCTACATTGCATCATTTTTTCTGTTTAGGATTCCGTGGAATCTATCAAGGATTGGTGCCAACTATTATGAAACAGGGTTCAAATCAAGCTATTCGATTTTTCGTAATGGAATCTTTAAAGGAATGGTATAAGGGTGGAGATAACAATAAGCAAGTTCCTAAGTTAGTCGTTGGTGCCTTTGGTGCAGTTGCAGGAGCTGCATCCGTTTATGGAAACACACCTATTGATGTTATCAAAACAAGAATGCAGGTTTGTATTTTTGTACCTTTTAGTAAGCCAACATTTTTTAATGAATCAAAGACATTTAAATTATTGTTTGATTGTAGGGTTTGGAAGCTTCGAAATACAAAAATAGCTGGGACTGTGCAGTTCAAATATGGAAGAATGAAGGCCCAAGAGCTTTCTACAAAGGAACAGTACCAAGATTAGGTAGAGTCTGTTTAGATGTGGCCATTACTTTCATGATCTACGATTCATTCATGGATCTATTCAAGAAAATCTGGCCTTGAAGACATTAGAAATCACAATTTTTGAGCCTGTATTTTCTCAGGCTTGTAATAAGTACCAACAAGATACAAACGTAGTTGCAACCTTTGTACCTACATTGTATAAAAAAATCCACCTACTGCTTTAGATGCAGTGCTTCAAATATGTCAATGTTTACCATAGTTTCTTATATGGTGTAACATCATGTTGAGAGATTGCCAATGCCTAGAATGATCTATTATTTTTTTTTTTATAGTATATGTGCCATGTGTATGATTTTTTACCAACTTTTTAATTTTACATTAGATTTCTACATTTATTACTTAAATAATTAAATTGTACATTTATTGAATTCTTACAAAATCAATTGTTTCAGAAATGGAAGAGAATTTTGATTTATTTGCTTATACAAATTTTTTGCAGTTTTCGATACAAACTGTATTAATAATAAAATTATAGAAGATTTAATAATATTAAAAGTTAAAAGATTAAAAAGTTGGTTGTATGGTTATTTTGATGAGCGAGAATTGTAGCAGGATCCATCTGATTGATTTTTAGTAGGCAGAATTACATCGACAAACATTAAATGTAGTATGTCATTAATGTTTTTATGTGATAAAATGTGGCTTTTTATTCCGTTAATTGGTTATAATACATATATATGTATTAATATATATTCAGAGCACAAATTATTTGATAGTTTTTTATAAATTTTGAAATTTTTTTTGTAATTACTGAAGATCTAGTAATCTAAAGTTATTTAAATAAATAGTATGTCGTTATATCTTAGCAAAGATTATGTAAAAAGGTTTTAGATAAAAAATGAACAAGAACAAACATTTTAATAAGCGATGGATTGATTCATTGGAGTAGATTGAAGTTTCTATACAAAAACTGCCATAAATGAGAACTTAGAAATGAGAACTTAGAACACTTTAGAAGATTTTAAAGCAAAATACTGTTAAAAAAAATTAATCATTCCAGACCAACATTTTATCAATGAATTTTATTGACAGATACGACTACTTTACATTGTTCTTACTGTCTTCAAATACAAATTTTGGCAATATACCTCTTCGAATTATATTTTGTTATAGAATTTTACAGATAATCACATTCCGTGGTAAGATATAAGAGAATTTATGTATTCTTACTTTTTTAAGTATGAACACTTGTTTTTTATTTTGTCGTTCTGTTCAATGTTGTTTACAATTTTCCATACCTTATTTATGTCAAAAATTATATAATTTATAACAAAAATGATGTCGCAAAGTGTTAAAAATTTGTTTTACAAGTTATCTCTTTGATTGGCGATTTCGCCCTTGTTTATAATTTTGTTACTATAAATCAAAGAAATTATTTATAAAAAAAACTGCGTATAATACATAGATCGCATATTATAATCTTAGAAGAATATATATCAAGAGTTTGAAACGCACTGTACACCAGAAACCTTTTATAGTGTATTTTTCGAAAGGATAAAATATTAAAGTACAAATTTTAAATGAAACTTTTTATTCAAAGAACCTAATATCTAATTTTTTATGAAAATAAAAATTTCATTTGACGTGAGTTACAAAATATTAAAACTCACAACAAGTAAAATTAAAAGTCCCTGTGCAATCATAAAAGACAATATTCTATAAAACAGTGAACATTTCGAATTATAATTATTTAAAAAAAAAACTACTTCCAATGTTATGTTACGTGGAAAATATCGTAATTTACGTGTTTTTCACTAAATGAAAAATTAAAATATTACATTATGAAAGTAAATCCATCTTATATATGTAAATGTTTTGAAAAAAAAAGTAAAAAGTTCAATGTTGCTTGACACTATTGAAAATGTAATTATTGATGTAAATATCAGTTAATATATAATAAATATATAAGTATCAAAGCATTCAATCATATGTATTTAATAATTATAATAATTACTAATTTTTTCTAATTTCTATTATTTAGTATTTTTTAAATTAATTTTTATAATGTGATGAAAGTTAGTAGTAAAGAACTTTGGAATTTCTTTAAGGTGGTAAAAAATTGAGGAGACAGGAGTACATAATTGGGTACATAAGTGATGGGAGAAAGTATAGAGTCGTAAAATCTTTTTATGGTAATGTTCTCGAGAAAGATAAGTCGCAGCGAGCCAAAACTCTTCACATCGCGCATTAGAATTTGATTAAAAGATTAATTTCTTTAATTTTATACCCACAATTTACATGTATAATAAATTATAAGTAGGTTGTTAAATTTTGTTAACATGCAATCTAGAATAGAAGAGATTTTTATTGTAAAATACTATATTTACCAATATAAAAATTTACATATTTCCAGATAAATTGTAAAGAGAATATAGTTATTTACAAAATATTATAATCATTTTTTTTACAAAAAACAAATTTGTACGTTAATTATAGATATCATAGTCTTTACCTAAGCATAATTAGTAATATTCTAAGAAGTAAATTAAATTAAATAAAAGTGACATTGGAAAAAGAGATTTGTAATTACTGTTCAAATATATGTTTTTTTTATATTAAACATATTCATTAATTGTCATTGAAATACAGGATCGTTATTATACTAATGAAAGCAGTTTCTGTTAAAACATTATCAAAAAAACATGATCAAACATCATCATAAATACATCGATGTAGAAGACTCGGACGTTCGTTTCGTAGTTGTAGTTAGATAGGTAGAATACTCGAATGATCGGAGACGAACCAATTTGATTTTAATTATTTATTTGCCAACGTTTCGGTATTTTTATTTTAATACCTTCATCAGGGCTTTACAATAATTAATAATCAGCTTAATATTCGTCGGAACATTCTTTGTCAATTAAAGGCGGTGCGAACACCTTGCCAGAATTTATTAAACTAGAATAATGAAAAATTGTTCATGTACACAAATATAATATTAATTATGTTGAAGCGTTAAGGGTCGCAAAATACAATGGCGGCCGCGTGAATCACGGTGATAATCGTTGTTCATCGATTCAATTAATTTATTTAAACATTTTACTGAATTTTTAATGAACTTTAGAGAGGTTTGCTTAGTTTCATCATAAAAAATTATAATAATAAAGACTTAATTATTTAAATTATTTAGAAACAAACGAATAAATAAAATTTTATTCATAAAATTCAAAATAAATTTATTGATAATAATACGTTTATTTATTAATTTTCTTAATTATTAAATGATTTTATTGATTGTTATGGAGACCAAGGGACTATTATTTGTAACAATCAAAAAATTGCAAAAAAATAGTCCATTTATTCAATAAATAAGCGTAAACAATAAAAGGAATAAAAAGGAACGGCGGCCGCCTGGATTCGTGGCGAAATTCGCTCTCAAAAGCACGGTTTTCGAGCGCTGGGTATCAGGAGCACAGGAGAGCCGAGGAGGTGGCAGGAGGTAGTATTAGGCGGCCGCTTGCCTTTAGCTCTCCTTTGACGCTCTT
>JAWWEN010052701.1:0-10136 GCA_035582955.1 Sycophila texana | reverse complement strand
GAAAACAGTAACCGGCTGTTTTCGTGCCCCTACGTACGACGGAACGGTCCGTCTCGGGACTCATTCGGCCCGGCCGGGCGGGGGGGGGGGCGGCCGCCCGTTTCTGGAGCAGGCGAATCGATGCTCGCTCGCTCGTCGGCGGCGCCGGCGCCGGCACTGCAGCAACGAGTTCAATGTCTCGCCCGGGCTGCCGCGGCGCCGGCGCCGCCGCTCGTCGACCCGGCCGCCCCCGGCGGATGACCGTGGCCGTGGCCTCCCGGCTGCGCGCACCTGCTGCCGCCGACCTCGCGGACGCGACTTCGCTTACAAGCTCTATCTCTTTCTCGCTCTGTCTCTTGGGCGAGCGCGCGCTTGCACGCGAGCGCCACTGCGATTTGCGGAGGCGCGATTTATTGTCCTTTAGTTAACTTGTACTTCGAGTGCTTATAATATTTATATATTTGAATATTTTATTTATTTATTAATAATTTACGGATGTAAGTCCTATACACAATGTTACTAAAGGCAGCGGCTAAGGTAAGGTAGGTAGCATGAGAAAGTGCGAGTTCTATCCCAGTAAATCTGAAAATGTGAAAATTCACTTAGAAAATGTGAATAATGACATTTTGTACATGCAAAAATTCGTCCACATATTGAATCAGTTTAACTAGTCAGCACCTACACTGAGAGAAATGTCTAGTAAAAATTACTATATCTCTCTAAATATAAAAGAGTGAAATTCAATGTGAAAGAGTGAATATTCACTCTTTGAACGTTATAAGTCGTTCACTCTTCCGGATAAGTGGACGACTTATAACGTTAAAGAGTGAAATTTCACTCTTTTATATACTGCATGGGAAAGTGGTTAGTAGCCCTTCAGAAAGATTGTTGAAGAGGAACGAGTATTTAAAAGCTGGACACATAAAATGTGGAAAAAATATCGCTTCAAATGGACAGGTGTCATTCACGCAGCTCTCGATTTACAAACGACCATCATCAGATGTCCTCCCCATGAAATTGTATTAGATGAAATAAATTCTGATAAAATAATATCCTACACCTGCACACGCAAGGCAGAATTAGGAACAAAATGCAAGCACATTGGTGCTTTTGACTTGAAAGTTTGAATCTGGCAAAATAGTAGAATAGGTTTTTGAAAAATTAACTGTAAGCAAGCTTCTTGCAATAATTTAATTAATAATGATTTTGTTTATCTTACTATATCGAATTATGACGAGACTATACGAATATTTCTCCAGTTTAAAAAGTAAAAAAACTGCCATTATTTATTGTTAGGTACTTGCTAAACCATTTTATTGAGAACATTTTTATCATTGGCTAGGCTGTTAATTCGTCGTCTATTTAATGAAGATAATATCAAGTCTCTTTTTGAGCAAATACAGTGTTGTAAATGTAGCACACATCTGGTTTAGCTCAGAATGTGTTTACTTTATTGAATGATTAATGAAGCGGGTAAATTAATTTTCTTGTTAAATATAAGTAAACTCTAATTTTTCACCCTATATTATGTGCAAAATCAACAGCAACACTGACTTTACTTTCGTATAAATGTGTAGCTTATTTGTTACTGCTGCTCGAATAAGTTTTATGGACCAACTTCGAAATGCTTGAAGGGGAGATAATCGTTTTTATTGTCTTTAGTCGGCTTTGGAAAAGTAATAATGCCAGGGGGGAAGAAATGCTCTTTTGTTTTATAGATATTCTACGTCTTCTGCAGGATTAGCAACAGTGATTTTTATATAATATTTCCCTTTACGTTTATACTTTTTGATATTTGAATAATAAATCGCTAAATTATAATTTAGGATAGAAATTTGCAAAACAAGTTTTCAGGACGATTGTTGATATTATATTAACGATTTTACTTGTTTTAACGATTGCACTAAAGATAATGGCTTTTTATCATGAAAAATATTTCAAAAAATAATTCTAATTTTAAATACAATTTTATTCCTCGTAAATCTGAAATCTGACGCGTCCAGCCGTTCGATTACTATTTTACGTATCTCACAATGAATCTCCATAGGATTCTTAGAGCTCCATTAACTTTCTGAATCACTCATCTTTTATCTGTTTACAGACATCATAAATCAACTTACGATTTCTTTAATCTCGACTTTCTTTTTTTGATGCACATAAAAATATGCCTATTACTACAAAGTGACGACACTAAAAGATGTACAGTGAGAGAATTTGTTAATAAAAATTACGAGGATCTTCCCTTAAAAATTAGTTAAAGATAATAGTGATACAAATAAAGATAATAGTGATTTTTCCGCAAAACTATTCAGTGCTCGCAAACCATTCCACCATAACGTTTTTTAACGTAATTTTTATGACAAAATTCTCTCTGTGTATCAAAATAAATTCGAAAATGATAATTTAGAAGCAAAATGCATCCAATAAAACTGCAAGGTGTTCTCTGAATGATTCATTTCATCGACTTACATCAGAAACGGCAAATACAATTTACCAAAAAAAAACCGTTTTTTAAATAAAACAGTAAACAAAGAATACGAGCACACTCGAATAATTCCGATTGTTCATAAATTAAGCAGTTCATGCGCTAATTACCGTGACGTATCCAGATCAGGAAGACACGCGTTAAAGCAACGCGGGAAAATTATCGCTCGCCAACATCATGCTCAAGCGCAGTTAAATTCGACCTGTTTAATAGCAGCAGGCTTCCGCGGGGGGTTCTGACCGCCTCGACCACCGAAAAAAAAAACAGCCCGATAAAAATGGCTAAGTGTCTACAGGGTGTTGATCGTTAATTCGGCCGTTAAATTCGCGCCTAACGATCGTCAACTTGCGATCCGACCATCACCCCCGCAGTGCTTTTCTTTCCAAATGGCTGGTTCCGTCGTTTACGAGATAGTATTGGCGGTTATTTTTTTTTTTTTTTGCACGCAAAGATTCTTTTTCTTGATGCAGATATAAACAACGAAATTAATGACGGAAGCTTTCTTTTAGGTCGAATTTTTATCTGCGAAAGGGGTTGAAGGCGATGCAAGAGAGATTGATGTCGTTGCGAAAGATAAAATAAACTACCTCGCATTTTCGCGATGCGACAACCTCTCAGCTCGCGACACTCTCTGAATGCATATATTTTTTTTATTGATAAGCTTTATTGACTTCAAAAGAAATTATTTAGCAATACATATAATTTTACATAAACAATAAGAATTTTTTTTTTAAGTTTTACCGTGAAATATCATCGCACGACCGTCATTGTATACGACCTCAACCCTACGCCGGATAATAATGGTACTTTTTAGTTCGCGTTGTGCCGCGTCACGCTCTCGGATAAATCGATGACGACGCAGGTATATCAAAATATCGTTAATTTCACAATAATGTTTTATTTAAAAATTATGAAAAAAATTGTTTATATGATAAAGCATCGTTACGATGTGCTTTTTTAAAGCGAAAGGCAGCGAATTTGTAAGGTAAATTAGTAAAATTCAAAGTGTAAGTTACATCGGAAAGGAGAAGAAGGAACTCGAGGAATACATAAGAAAGAGAAAAAAGAAAAAGAAGCACGGTGGTACGTGCAGGAAATAAAAGGTCATCCTCCTCGAGTCTAGACTTGAAAAAAATCTTTGGCAATTCAAGACTTTTCTTATCTGCAATCACAGCCACGCTCGCGAAAAGAAGCGAGGCGATATCGATTTATTACTTTCCGGATTCTGGAATACGACTTGATTCTTGCGCATATATATGTGTACAGCGGGAGAGAGGTAAGTAAAGGAGGCAAAAAAAAAAAGAAGAAGAAAGGAGAGCAACGTGAATCGGCAGAAGAGGAGAGAACGTGGCGCTGCTGGACGGGGTGAGCATGGATTTGATACAGTCAATAAATTATGGAAGTCCTATATATATAAGGGATAGCGTTCTGTTTCTCGTGTAATTTATCCAAAGCCTTCTCGTGCATATCGATGCTATTGTATATGCGCGCAATCAATATTTTAAGCGGCTTGGGTCTTTTTGCTGGTACGTACACTGAAAAAAATAATAGGGGAAAGTTTACAATAAATTTTGTAAGATAGGGACAGACTTTGCAAGCCAAGAAAATTACTATAAGTTTTGGAAAAATAGCTATAAATTTTGGAAAAATTACAATTTTTATAGTAAAATGTGCCATAATTGTGGCAAATTTAACTATAAAAATTATAATTTTTCCAAAGTTTATAGCAATTTTCTTGGCTGGCGAGGTCTGTCCCCATCTTACTAAATTTATTGTAAACCTTCCTCTATTATTTTTTTCAGTGTATCGCTCGTCGCCCAAGCAGGACAATTTATAAAAATTTTGTAGTTTTTTCAGGCTCTTACCATGAGGCTAGTCCCTTTCAAATATTTTACTTAATCTGATAAAGAACATTATGGGAGCTGGCAGTGACGTTAATAATTAACCTTTACGCGCTACTGTCACTCTGGCTTCGGTTCGTTTCACTCGCTAACACATGATTAAATTTTGCATCGTCGACCCGCAGAGGCGTGTCGAACGTTTTCTAATGTTGAACGTCTTCTACCTATTTCTTTAGGTGCAACCTGCTTTGCGAAAGCGTACGATCTTGAAAAGGCCTTTGAAAACTATTAAATTATATTTTCTAAATGTTTTTAAACATCTTTTTACGATTATTTACGAAGCGGCTGTCCTATTACCAACTAAAGTGCGTTAAATTGCAAAAGTAATTTTTTTTCTCCCAGTTAACTATTTTTTAATTAATGTTAATGTTAATTCAAAATGCTGATATAATTACCGTCGTAAACGCACTGAAATTATCTATAAATGGCGCGAAAATTGTTGAACAAAGTAGTATGTAGAAATTTCGCATTAATTAACAAGTTTAAAAAAAAATGCATTCTTCGTAACCAAAGTGCAACCTATGGAGAATGCATCGAACTCCCTCCACGAACCTCGCCGTTCTACCACGCAGACACTATATATACCCGCTACACGGTCGAGGGATAACTTATCAACAGCGAATCGCCTTACCGACTCCGCTCAATTCGAATCCCATAAATGCCCATAATTGCTTTTCAAAAATCTCAGTTTCGACTAGAACTTTGAGCTTCACCTCTAAAAAAAATCGAATTTTCACCTCGTGCCTTATAAAAAGACACGACAGAACCACAGGCGAAGAAGCATCTACATTCCATAGACATGCTTCTCTGCGATATCCTGGCAGCGCGCCATTCTCCATTGAGCAAAGGCTGGCTCGCGCGCAGTGCAGTTTCATCGTGGAGTCGAGCAGCGGTGGCAGTCTCACGCGCGCGATTTTCAAACTTTCGTTGCGCGCCGCTCGCTGATCGTTTCAACACCTCCGCAGGTCGCGCGCGCACAAGGATGCCCGCGTTTCTACACCGTTGCCCCCTTTTTTTCCCGCGAGGAGCATGCAAATGCCTGGCGAGCGCATAAACACTGCACCGACCGATGAGTTGCGTCGATTAATACCCAACTTGGTAATGCACTATAAAGTGTAATATATTATATCGGTATGGACGCGGTGATTTGGCCGACGCTAAAAAGCGAGCGTCGCACGTTCCCGGATTTGAAGGGGCCCTTTTACGGCAGCGATTCGGCGCGCGTGCTACACGACAACAATAGCCGGTGCACGAGAGAGACAAAAAAAAATGGGAGTAGAAGGTTGAGGGGAGAGAGGAAGCGGTTCGCTGCAAAAAAAAGCACGAGAACAATCGGATAAGATCTGGACAAGCGCGTTATGCGCCGTGGCGCAGATAACGTACCGCACTGTGTCTGGCTAATCGATGCTTATAGTATCCAAACCCATAATTTAATTAATTTTTCCATCGAGCGTAGATCAGTGCGAATTATTATTCCTACTAAATCTTTTTCTCAATGATCACTATTGAAATAATTTTTAACATAATAGAGATACTTGCAAACGTCGCCAGTAGTTTCTATACTGGAATCAAATAGTTCATCAGCACTGAATGTAAGAAATATGCTTTTCTTCCCGGAAAAATTCAAAATAGAGCTTTTTCCCGCCGCAGAATTAAAACAGAGCTTTTTTCGTGTCATAATAAAAACAGAGCTTTTTCCCGCGGAATTTTGGCGATTTAAGTAAGAAATCTGATTTTCTTCATGGGAAAATTTACAGAAGAGCTTTTCCGGCGGCTTAATTAGAAAACGAGCTTTACGTTTATAGTTAAATAGTCCGTATCTCTCGCTATAAATATTAATAAGTGAAATTTACTTCGAATAAATATTACACATGATAAATCTTCCACTTATTCGATATCTGGAAGACTTATCACGTAGAATAAGTTCACTTATTCAGTAGTTAATCAGTATAGCTACAGCTTTATTTTTTAGCGCATTAACAAAAGCTAAATCCTGCAGTTTTTTATTGCAGGTTATATCATTAAATTGTAATATAGAAGGCATAAATGCACGTACTTCATTGTCTTTTTAATCCTCCTGTATTCATTAATTATACAGGGATTCAATAATAATATTGTCATGATTATTTATGCCTTCATTTCTCAGTTGTTAGCAGACTAATTATACAATTTCTTTATAATTTTTAGCTAATTCTTCATAATTTTTTAAGAAGATATAAATGGCATAAAGAATGCCAGAGCTCTGCAGAAAATGGTGCCGCCCAATGCTGTGCACCATTAACACCCCTCCCCCCCACCACGAATTCGATTAAAGTAACGGAGTAATGTAATACTAAAATCTTGCAAAAGAGTTGATTTTTTTTATTTATAATCTACATATATGTATTTATATATGTATTTGTATATGTAAAAGGTAGTGTACTGAGAGTAATATTTTTATACCATACATGACATTATATAAATTTTATTAATTCTGTAAAAGAATGAATAATAAATTTTATGTATTTGTAGATGCTGATGATTAAAAATAAAAATTAAAAAATTACTATAAAAACACTGGATGATTAGAATACGAAGATTATTATCTTATTTTGCAATGAAACATTTTTTCAACCGTCATTTTCCTATTTATTTTATTATTAATGTAATTTTTTAAACAAAATATACAGATTTGTGTGTAATTTCGTTAGTCTTTGTAAATCGCTTAAAAAAACTCTTAAAAAAACAATGGCACGATTTTGCTATAGTACTTTTTAATGCATGAACATGATTGTAAAAATGTTTCATTACCAAAGGAAAATTACCCAGATTGTGATGAAATTCTATAAAGAAGGAAATTCTGCAAAGAAGGAAATTCTATAAAGAAGTAATTATTTTTAAAAGTTGAAAGGAAGCACTATAGATAACATACAGAGAATATTTATAGTAGAAATACAGAGAATATTTATTATAAATTTATATAACATATACATGAAGACATTCAACATCAAGTTTTAATTCGAGGTAAGCGTTTTATATACTAATTTTTAAAAATTAATTTAATGAAATATTTAGCACATATTTAATATTTTATTTTATTTTATTTATTTACATTTGTATAGATTTACAAAAAATCTTTACAAACATCCCCTCGTTTTACTATAACCGCATACATTCTACATTACCCTGATCTACTCCTATATAATTACAAAGATACTCACATATTTCATATATTAATCTATTTTTTAATAGTAGAACCCAAGAACCCGATTTATTTAAAATGCTTACACCACTAAATTGAAATTGAAATATTATAATTTTGGGTTTCGAGTTTCTGAGTTTGGGGTTTCTGTCTTCAGAGATTTTTTAAGAGTTTGATTTATTTGTCAAATATGTTTTAATTTACATGAAAAATAAGCTGCCAAATCCTGTAGAAAAAAAGTGTGCAGAATTTTCTGCAGACCTTTTTGCAGAAAATTCTGCATAATTTTTTGCAGAAATTTTCTGTATAGAATTTTCTGCAGAAATGGCAGATTTCTGCAAAATCTTACGCAAAATATTTACAAAAAATTCTGCAGACTTTTCCTACGGAATTTAGGCTTTCCGGGTTTACTAACAACTATTTGATTAGAGCCTAAAGGGGTTAATATTCGCGTCCACTTTTCCTCCGTTATCTCATTTCGTCCGGGACTCAGACTTGCCTTGAGGCGCTAGCGCGCCTCTTGATTCGAATGTTTTTAAAAGGTGAATTTGACGATAAGCACCGATCAATTGTTTTGTTTTGTTATTGCTGGACACATAAATTTTGGTATATTCGATATATGGTTTATTCGATATAATAACCGCATTGAAGAAAAAATCTTTATTGTGCAAAGAAAGTAATTTTTTGGCAACTTTTCAGCACTTAACTAATTATTAATGAGTAAATCATTGGTTCACACTTTCACTGTCACTCGAAAGTTGTACACCTAGAAATTTGTTTTCATAATTACATTCGAATTCAGAAAATGATCGAGCGAGTAGAGTGAAGCGAATGATTGAAGAGTCGGTAAATCGCGGACTGTGAAATTTCACTCTTAATAATTTAAGGCGTGTATATAGAAATTATTCCACAAGCCTTGATCTGAAAATCGCCAGCTATCGTTGCACGCTTTTAATTAAAAACATGAATTTAACATACGTAACCGCGTGATCGCCGCATTATAAATACATTTCATCCGCGGAGTTCCAGGCTGATGAAACTATATACAATCACGCGATGCGTTCTCTCGCCGGCCGAGGAGCCCGCGCCCGAGCGGCTTGTCGTCGGCTGCGAAATCGGCGACGCGTGGGATCCGCACTTATGCTCGTTTCCTTCATTTTCCCCGCCACTCCGGCGTTTGATCCGCTTCTGCTGGTGCAGGAGCCAACACCCGGCGAGACTGCACAGAACATTTTGGACGAGCCGCGCTGCGGCGGAGCTCCCTTTCTGATGGATATGACTCGCTGTGTGAACCGGGCGCGCGGCGTGGCTCGAGTTTCAGCCCGTGCAGCTCATTTCGAAAGGTGGACGTATCGCTTGGCCCCACACCCACGCGACCCTGTTGCCTATTTCGACTCCTTCGACGGTAGACCAAGCGCGGTTTAAATTTTCCTCGACAAGTTTCAGCTGCCCGGTTCGGTTTAATGGAAATTGCGTGTAATTACGTTCGATCCCTTCGTTAAGGTTCGCTTTGGCTGTTAATGGTTGCGGTAGCTTGCTTCCTTGTTTTTTTATCTCGGACGGTATTTGCTATTTGGTATTTTTCACGGTAATTTTTACTCAAGCTGTAAGTAGCTCGTTTATTAGCTGGAAAAGCTTTTAAAGCAGAGTCTTTTAAGACGGATTTAAGCTAGTCTAATCTATCGCAAGTGGCACGCTGTTAATCCATGGAGATTATAAGTAGCATATTAAAATAGGTTTTACAAAGTATTATATTCAGGTAAGCGTGCAGGGTCATATCTTATTCCACATCACTAATTTTCAAAAACAATTTTAAAATAATAGATACAGAAATAGAATAAATTTTTTTGTTCGTAGACTTCAAGGATGATTTGTGTATCATAAGGAGTAATCAGAGCTCCGACTCCGTGGGACTCTTGGGGCTTATAAGTTTAGTGCGTAATTAGTTTGACGGCCTGATTTCTTACGCTAGATTGCCGTCGTCAGTTATTCAGGAGGTTACATCAGGTGCAGTGATATCTTCCTTTTTGCTTGAGATTTGCACAAGTCTTTGCTAAGATTTTGGAATAAGATTCAGCGTTCGGTTTTTCGGTTCATTTTTTTTTGCTTCTAATAATTGGCCTTGCCTGTTAATTCTGACGAAAGCATCACCTCAACTTCATTTTTTGGTGTGATTTTTCAGTAAACTAAGAATTTTCTCGTAAAAATTTGATGAAATTACTCGTAAAAATTAGGTGAAAAAACATAATCGAAAGACGGTTTGCAATTATGTACTGGCAATCTTTACGAAAAAATCTTTATAATTTTTATCTAAAACTTTTATTGTCGACGAAGTTTCATAATTTTTGCAAAAATAGCTTTGTACTTTTTATATGGAGCTTTACCGTAATTTGTCCAAAGCTTTTCTTGTAAAATTTACAAAGTATCACCAAAGGTCCAAGATTCAGATAAAAATGAAGGCGATTTTCTTATACAAAAACTTAATAAAGTAATTTATACGTGGAACTTCAACGCATACACCGAGAAAAAAATTTAGTTGGATCAACGATCGCGCTGTTAAATACTTCCAACAGAAAAATATTGTTATTTT
>JAWWEN010052700.1:0-10143 GCA_035582955.1 Sycophila texana | reverse complement strand
CCCGAGACGTTTTTCGGCCGAGCGAAGCGAGGTCGAAAAGTCGAGGGAGGCAAAAATTCGCTTACGCCGTAGTTTCGTATACTATTTTTTCTCCATGAGAGCCGCAAAATCAAGTTGAACACGCGATTTTGAGGTTAGAATGGCGAAAAAGTATTTTTATCGTGTTCTGCATAACATTTTCTATACATTTTTATACACTTAGAGAAATGTTTTAGTCAAAATTACAAATCGTCTAGTAAAAATGACTAGATTTTTCAGTAAAATTTGTCATAGATGCAGTAAAAATTACAATACTGCCTGCAAAATTTACTGCATTTTTAGCAAATTTTAGTAACTTTTCTCGAAATGTCAGTCTGTGACAACTTTCCCAAGCAGTTCGGTAATTTTTACTAAAAGACTTGTAATTTTTACTAAAACATTTCTCCCATTGTACATGTGGAGTCATAATTCAATCCAGAGGTTGAGATATATATCTTACGGAGAAAAAAACATACGGCTTAAAATTGCAATACTCAATTTTAATTAAAACATTATTGGAAAAATTACAGTAACTTAAAAGAACTACAGGAAAATCGGTTAGATTTACGTCTTAAAATCGACTATTATAATTTTTAGTAGATAATCTTTCTCCGCGCAGTTATCGAACACTTTTTTCTTTCACGTAACCTACAGCTGACAATTTTCAAACTTTTTTTTGTACCTGGACTTCAAATGTTTATTTTGAATGTCATTTTAGTTTAGTTTGTTAGTTTGATTTTAATTGCATTTATCACTTTGTCTTAAAAGTCTCATTAAAATAAAAAAAAAGATTCATTTTTTTACATACTAATTGCTATAAAAGACGTATAACAAAGAGAAAAGAGATTTATATTTCTTAACAAATAACTTCAGTTCAGAATGACATTGCATGCCCAGATGTAAGAAAAAAGATTGAAAATTGTGAGCTGTAGCTGAAAAAGAGAAAGAGAGAGTCTTTGACAACTAGTATCTCAACACCCAAATTGAATTACATCTCCGTACATCCATTTACAGGATATCATAGTTAAAGATATGATCAAACTTTAATATTTATAGAAACAATTGGAAAAAATTGTCGTCAGTCCTCTACAACCCACCTCAATGGAGATACGAGTGCCCAAACTAACAGAGCTCAGAGCTGGGTTAATAGCAGCTTTTTCTCTTCGAAAGGTGAAGAGGGAAATTAAACTGGGAGTTAAATTTACTTCACTGTCTTTTCCAATTTCAGTCTGAAATGAAAAAAAAAAAAAAAACAAACAAAAAAAGTGACAAGTGCTGCACAATACCGGCGCGTAACGAGAATTAAAGACGCTAGAAGAGAAAGAAGCGCGCGAAGAACTGAGGAAGGTCCAGAAAGCTGGAGAGGCGGGAACTCAGGAAATTACACAACGACTGACGCAGTTCAAATGCATTACGACTAAAGTATCCGCGAGCGTACGACCAAGTATCCTCGAAAACTCGACGTGGTTCGTAAACAATGGGGCAACCCTTTTTTCCCTGCTTTCCTCCTGCCATTATTGCGCTCCTAGCACGCGTCAGAAATATCGACAGCTCCCGGGTTCGTCTCTATTTTTCTCGTTCGCCGGCTTAAATTGCTTCGAGAATGGGAACGTAAATGAAAGTCTCTAACGCAAAATAGATTGCGCATGCGTCGGATTTTCCTTTTTATCCTCGCGACCCCGCTTGCCATTTGTCTTCGTATGCTACGCCTGCGCTTTGCAATGTGCAATTTAACGGCGCTCGCGCTGATTCCTTTTTTTTTCTCTCTCTCTTTGCTCGCGCGCAATAATTAGCTGCGTTCGCTCAGTTCAGGAAAATCAATGGCCGATTAAAAAAGAAGGAGGAAAACGGGAGGAACAATTGCGCGCAAAGACGTTGATTTAAATTAAATGAAAATCGCCGGCGGGAAGGGTTTTGTTAATAAGAGGCACTGATTGACGTTCCGTTAAGAAGGGAGTAAAAAAGCATTAATCAATATTTAGAGCGGGTTAAAACTAACATTTCGAAAGACGCTTGATGATCGGCGAAATACGTAGTGTGCGGCCTTCGTTGTTGGATTTAGTTTTTACGTAGTTATTATAATAAGCGCGATGCATTTTATTATATCGGACGAAACGTTTATTTTTAGTAGCGTTACGTTAACGATAATTTATTTTAATGTCTGCGGGATACTCGCGTCTTTGTTTGTGTATGCGTTTCATCGTTCAGGTATTCATTTCTCGTTTGCAACCATCAAAGAAAATCGTCGAGGCGGAAAAATAGATGAAAAAGGATAAGGTAAAAAGAATGCTTTTCTCGGCTAATTTGTTTTTTTTCCGCTAATACAGCATTTTTGCAATTAAACGTAATACGAAAATACAGCATCAAAATCGTAAACCCATTTAAAATAAAAAAAGGTTGCTTACAATAATGTAATATAAATTTTTACGTCAATATTTATATAAATACTTTTATTTTGTAAAGAAATTAATGCAGGGATAAAAATTTTATTGAAAAAATTACAATAATTCTAGAAAAAATTGGTACACAGAATAAACAGCCAAATGAAAATATAAGAATCGTAAAACATACAATATACATTATTGTATAAATTCAGCACTTCCATTTTAAATATTTCATATATTTTGTATTATTGTTTAAAATTAGCGTAAAGTATGTGTATAATAAATTTGTTATTAATGTTTAGAGTTAAAGGTGTATAAGTGACTATTCAAAATACGATTCCAACATTCGAATAAAAAGAAAAAATGAATTAAAAAATAAAAAAGGTGCAAAAAAAAGCACCTGATCCCGTGGTTCAAGAATGATCTTTGATGAAACAGAAAAATATTTTGCTAATGGTCAAAATTATAATGAAATATTAAAAGCAAAATCACGTTAAAAAAATATTGTAATTTTTAGGAACCAGTATTGTAAAATTTAAATTCTATACAAAGTTGAAAATATTTCAATACTGGTAAAGGAAAATCTTGTAAATTTTCACAGTCTACGATCCCTTGTATTGCCTTATAATACCAATTACCACTGTAATATTTTCTCATTAAAATTTCTTTTCATTAAAATTTTTTTTTCATTAAAATTTCATATTAAGCCTGTAAACTATATGAAATTAACTTTGTCTACACTCTACAATCGATCTAAAAAAAAAAGGAATTATATATATCACCTTCCAATTAATTCTTTAAATAAACTTATCTTTAAATCTTTTTACACGTATAGCGAACAATAAATCAACGTGAACTAGTGTAGAGCAGTAAAGATTAGGGATGCCCTCGTGCAACACCGCATTGCGCATCTAACGTGTCCTGAAGGCAAAATGCCGCCACGCCGCAGCCTACGTCTAAAGTATGACTGATCACCATCGCGCCCGGTTTTCCCGACAAGACGCTTTGTCCCTTCGAACCATTTCTTGTTCGCTCGAGCTGCACGACCCTTTTTGCCGCAAATTAGCAGTAAGAAAGTTTAGCAAGCCAGCCGCCGAATTTCTTAACAAAATTACCCAACACTGTTTTTGTCCCCGCTCACAAGCAAAGGCAAAATAAAAGCCTTGCACGTGCGCCACGAAGAAATATCTCCAAAAGGCATTTCGGCCAGTCAATAATGCGATAACGCAGCGGCTTTTCCCCCTTCCGGGAAAAACCTCCGCGCAACGAAAACACGATAATCCACTTAGCCGCCGATACACTTCCGAATTTTCCGTCTGGCGACATTGAAGTCGCGCTTTCCCCGAAAGGCAGCTTCCGCTGAGTCAAGGAAAAGCCTCGCGTGCCGCACGCTATAATACTATTTTAAAACCCGCTGGGCCGGCGGCGAGGCGCGAAAATATTCGCGACGAGCGCCGCCGCCAGTCGAGTGTTAACCGCCCGTCAAAACGGATCCCCAACTCACGTGCCGACGATGGGTCGCATCGTCGCGCTGAAATGGCGAGGCAAGTATATATTGCAGCGGTGAAGCGAGTGCATAGTTAAAAAAAATAACATATTTTATGTGTCAGAGTGTTAACCCTTTTAACCCCACATAAAGATCCTTTCAATTTTGTAGTTCCAATTTTTTTTATATACGCGGAAATCATTTAATTAAGACATTTCTGCAAAAAAAAAAAAAAAAAAAAATATTTTTGTATTTTCTTTATTTTTTCAACTGGCTTAAATATTTTATAATTAAAATTTATTGTAAACGATACCTGATAATATCGTTTACAACATCCATACATTTTTTTTACCTTAAGATATTTTTACTAAAAACGTGAGATAAATGCTTTTTTGAAATGTTACTCACGTGCAACACTGGGGGAGTGAAAGGGTTAATTCAACACGCAAGAAATGTGTAAAGAATTAACACACAATCGTATGTTATTATTGCGCATGCGCTACTAACATTTACACGACATTAAATGACATATTTTTCAAATACCACACACTTGTGTGTTAATAAAAAAAGTAACGGACAATCTATAAGCAACTCACTTCGCGTATGTTAATTTAACATACAAGATATGTTAATTTTAACATATGAAAAAAAATAAAATATTACGAATACGTTTTGAAACGAGTGCGAGTGTCCCGTCATTAAACGAATTTCTCGTGCGTGATATGCCGTTTGCCTCGGCGCTCATCTAGTATAGGGGAATACACCCTTTTTTCGCGTAACGAGGTTTGAGGGCTGCTTTTATTGCGAGAAAAAAATCTTTTCTCTGTTAATCAATTTATTTCGTTAGTTAGTTCGGTAAAGTTGGAGCAAGTCAGGATTGATGTTCACTATACTTTTCGGCGCGTGAAGGAGGTGAAACATGCGTTTTTAAACGTTTTAAATATTTTTACTGCGACGCGCATATTTAACCAATTGTTTTTTTGCGGAGGCTATATCAACATGTTACAACGCATTATGTCGAATAGTTTATTTTTAACGGGATTTTCGTTCGCATGGATTATTTTGACGTACGTTCAATATGAATAATAATTGAATTATTTTCCGCGCGATATTAAAGTATATTTTTTTTTAAATTATTTATTCATTTATTTAAAATTTACATAAAATATTTATTTATTTCTCTTGAACGTAAAATATTCAATTTATGAAATATTGAGCAGGATAAATAAAGTCGCGATTATTCGGAAAATTCATAAATGATTATCAATTTAAATAATTTATACTTTAATATCTTATAAATTAACAATTTATACTTTAATATCGCGTGGGAAATATAATATTCGATTATTCACATTGAACATCATATACGTTAAAATTAATTCGAACGAAAATCTCGTTAAAAATAAACTATTCGATGTAACACGTTCCTGCGTATATGCAATACGTCTGACCGAATCTACGCTTTACTACTCACATTTCCCTTTTCGATGTTCGCGCTCCGCCTACCTTTTTCCACGCAAAAGCAATCTGAACGACTCTTGAATACCATCAGCACACCCACGTCACGCCTCACATTTTCAATTCATTCCGCCCGCTGAAAATAAAAAAAAAGCATCGCAAAAAACGCAAATCCACTATTTTTATCCTGGAAATTAAAGTGAAAGTTTATTAAAAAAAAAGTCGAGGCTCCGCGGCGCGTGCGGTTGCTTTCGCGGCGACTCTTGTCCTTCGCCTATCGGGCAGCGCGGCACGGGCCACGTATTCACTTCACCTCGCATCGCTTGGCTCCGTCGGCGTCGCAATCGACTTGGCGGTCAGCCAGCAGCACGCGAGAAATGCGAAAAATCTGCGAGTCGATGGCTCGCTTGGCCAACGTTTCGATTTTCATTCAAACGAGTAAGCTCCCCCTTACCGTCGCCCCCGGTCCGTAGTGCAAATTGGCTCGTGATGCTCGTTGCCACCTCCTTTCCTCACGCGTACGGCCTGCTTAACTGCCTGATCTATCGCAGGCGTACAATGTTTTTTTTCTTTTTTTTTTCTTAAATAATTTTTGCCAACTTTATGTATTTTTGAAAATTTATGAAAATACGAGATGCTGATGGATGAGCGGAGCTTGTTTTTTTGGTTGTAGACCGAATTTAGTGCTCTGCCGCCGCGGTGTTTTGAAGAGCGAATAATTGTGAATTTTAAGAGCGCTCGTTAAATCAAGCGTATTTAAATTTTGAAAATGTCTGTGATAAAGTTTGGAAGTTTAAGAGCCTTGAAGGTTTGGATTCATGTTATACGCGCAGAGGTCAACTTGAACGTTGCACGGTCGTTGAGCGTTAATTAGCAACTTTATGAATATCATTTTTTTTTTAAAGCTCTTGCCAAGATTATGTCGCTTATTATCGAAAGTATTCTTGTGTTTACTTTTTTTAAAGAATCTTTCTTGTCTCGCTGTGAGTAATATGTTAAAAGAATTGAAACTTTGTTGGTAGTAAATTTAGTATGCACATTCAAATTTTCATTGCTATTTTGTCATAGAAATTGATGAGAAATCCTGCAAATGACAATTTAATCAGTTGTTTAAGAATCCTGATTGAACACTTTTCAATTTATTACTGACATATTTTCATGATATTGATTTATGATTTTTCTCTGAAATTTCATGCACAAACACTGGAGTGGAAACTGAGGGTTTCCTTGATTAATGAAATTTTGCTCGAAATTGAGTTAACACACAGCTAAAATAAATTGGGTTGGCAGCAAACAATCAGTACATTTTTGTTAGCTTTATTAATTAATGTTTAAGTAGACTCTCTTTAATACTTTATATAAAGCAATTTATTCGTGTAGATTATATGTATAATGTTGTATGTGTGTGTGTTTTGTTTCTCATTACATTCATTCTCACTATTTTAGAATAACTCAATTAGTTTTTTCTCTTACCAGGGGAGTGTCTCACCTCCGGATCATCGATTTGAATGAAACTTTCGGAATGATTTTCTAGTACCGTGAATAATATTTTTAGCATTATCCATATATGAGCAATGCAAATGTTTTTAATTCTGTCTTTTAAACAAATTAATTTTAAGCAATGTAACCAATAAAATGTGTCCTGTTTTATTGTGGAGTATAACTAGAAAACGATTTCCAAAGTTTTATCCAAATCCGTGACCCGGAGTTAAGACACGCTCTTTGTTAGTTTGTTAAAGTCAAAACAGTAAAACTGCATAAAACAGTTTAACTTAAAAAAATAAACTGCGCAAAACAGTTTTTAATGTCAATGTGAATAAACACTGAAAAAAAATTTGATAATTTTAAGTAAATATTTACTTGAATAGTACTTGTTAAATATTTCTTTAAAACTAAATGAATTTATTTGTTTCTAAATAAATTTAGTGGTTTCAAAAAATTAATTACATGATTCAAGGAAACATTTAACAAGTATTATTGAAGTAAATATTTACTTAAAATTACCAAATTTTTCTGTCAGTGAAGACATTTACAAAAAATAAGTTTTTATACTCACTGTACTTTTAACAGTTAAATTCAGATATTTACAGTTTTATCATAGTAAATGTTAACACGGTTTCAACAGTGGAAAGGGGTAGCCTTGTCAAAACTAGTGGAAATTTCTATGTTTTAACTTTATTGTTTTAATTTATAATTATTGATCCAACAAAACTAAACGATTAAAATTATTAAATACAAAATTGTGTGCAACATGGGAGTAAATCGCGCCCAATAACGGACCGTTTACTACCACGTTTCACAATTTAATTTCACAATTATAACGTCTCATCTTATCTGAAAAATCCAATAACACTTGGTCTTCGTCCCTTGAAAAAAAAAGCAATCAAGCGCTCTATCACTCACCGTGGCTTCACTTTCTGCCGAGAGGGACTCTCCCTCTCGCCGGGCGCTTTTCACAGAAGTAGAGAGCGCGGCGCTCGATAAGAAAAAAAAAAGAAAGAAAAAGAAAGGGAAAGAAAGGGAAAAATTTCGACGGGCAGTGATGAGGAGTGAGGCAGATAAAAAGAGAGCCGGACAGCTGAAGAAAGACGTTGCTTAATTTCAGAGCCGAAGAAGGACAAGAACGAACAGGGCAATGGAGGAAGCGGGAGCGGCAGCAGCTTGGTCTCGCCGAGCGGCGTCGGCGGCGGCGAGGCGCCGTGCGAGCACCCAAAGCCGAACAGGCCCAATACCCTCGACACTACGGCGACTCGCGTCAGCAACCGACGGCTCAATGCCGCCAATATTCCGGGGGTGCGCTTCCTGTCCCCTAACGAGCGCAAACCCGCCGGCGCCTACCACGCCGAGGAGCCCCTGGCAGGTTAGCGTCGCTCTGCCCGCGCCTCAGCCGATCGCGATGTGCGCTGCTGGTGGTGGTGATGGTTCATGGTGGTGGTGTTGTTCATCGGATTGTCGCTTCTGTTTTTTGTCGCGCCTGCACCTGCGAAAATGTTTCTGCTCTCTAAAGTTGCATTAGTGAAAAACCACTAATTCATATAATGACTATGCACTAATTTGAATAGCGCAAAGTGCTCCACTATGAATTAGTGGAAATCTACTATTTGAAATAGTGAATAATTATTAATTTTCACTAATACAGCTGAGTAGAAATTTTTTTTACTATTTCAATTAGTGAAATTTTACTAATTAATAGTGAATTTAACTAATTGATAGTGAATTTTACTAATTGATAGTGAATTTTACTAATTGATTAGTGGAAAAAAATGAGTGGAATTTCCACTAATTCAACTTTAGAGAGTAGTAAAGTTGCTCGCGAATCGCCGGTTTGGGACACCGACGCATGCCGACGCTTCGTGGCACATCGGACTTGCAATTTTTTATGATGAGAAGCGCTTTTTACTACATCCTTTTTTACGCAAAGAAACATTCTCTGTGCTAGAGATTTCAATAGGCTACTTTAATGTCCTCGGCCTGGTAAGGATTTGAGAGAGCACATAAGCTTGTTTAATGCTAAGGAAAATGGCTTATTTCTGGGCTTGAGTGAAACGCTTTTTCGCATGGTTTTAAGCCAAGTTGATTGATGATATACATCTTTGATAGGCAAAAATGTCGTTCACATAAAACTGGAAAAAATAAAGTTAGTGTAAAATTTTTTAACTATATGACTTTGTCGGAAAGAAAAAAAATTGTATATCTTCAATAAATGTTTAAACGTCAATCTTTCAATTAAAATTTTTTGTTGAAAGAAAATTATTGAAAAGGGTTTGAAAATTTTGAGATTATGTTACTTCATTCTCATAAGAAGCTATGAAATGAGCGAAAAGGCGTTTCATTCGTGCCCTCAAACAAGCCATTTTTCTTAGCTTTAAACAAACTTGCCTGCCCTTTCAAATTCTCACCAGGAGTACGATCTGACTTTATTGGAAAAATGGCAAATAGTTTGTTGTAAAATTTACAAGAGCTATAGCAAAATTTGGTAGATTTACAATAGGTTTTGAAAGAAACTGTAATAAATTTTACACGAAACTATTATAATTTTTCTAATAATGCCAGTCTGCGATTATTGGAAGGACTATTGCAACTTTTAATAGAAAACTTTTCTCCGCGTTCTGGTGTTACGTTTTTCTCTCTTTTTTTTTTAACTAATATTTAGAAGATTTTTTAGCATTGAATCTTTGTTAATATTAGATCTTGATGGTATTAAGCAATTCCCAATCAGTAGATTATCATCATTTACTCATCTCATGTTTAATCCCTCTCACTAATTCACTATACATATACAAGACTGAAATGTTTTTGCTCTGTGGCTATTGTAGCTAGAGGAATTGGTGTGTGTTTGCTGAAATTTGTATGCTTAAAATATATTAATTATTATTCTTATGAATTTGAACGATGCTAATTTGATTATCGGTATAAATTGTTAACAATATTGTAGCAAATATTCTTTACTTTCGAATGATAACCATGAGAATATTGGAGTGATATTTAACATAAATATACAATTTTGATCATTCGATATGGTTCGCGTATTATCTAAATACAGCGAACAAAGGTTTTACATTAACAATCGATTTATCAATGTATTAATAATGATTCTACGCTTCTAAACTAATATAGAGTTAATGGTATTTATCTTAATTAACAACATTACTACTGACATAAATATTTACTAATATTGGTGAACATCGAGGTAATATATGAAACTTTTATACAAATTTATTTTTCTGCCCTCCGGCCGGAAAGCGCCAACTTTCGGGCCGCTGCGCGACCGGAAGTTGGTGCTTTCCGGCATCGTCG
>JAWWEN010052699.1:0-10147 GCA_035582955.1 Sycophila texana | reverse complement strand
AAAAAAAGACAACTTTCTGATAAAAAATGATCGCTCGGAAACCGTGCAAAGGGTTTGAAACGGCTGATTTTCGTTAGCAGGACCACCCTTGATATTTACAATCGGATTAAAATCGGGTTTTATTATTTATATTACTCAACTTCTATTCATTTGTGAGTACATTAAATAAATTATTATTAAATACTCTAAACTATATTGGACATCTTCATAGAAAAATGCCTCTTAATGATTACAAAAATAAAGTATTCTACTGTGCGCCTGACGATGATAACCCTCCTGGACTCGGAGCAGAAATGGCATGACTAGTGTGTTGTTCAGGAGGATTGTCAAACTTTAAAATTTTTAATGAGCTTATGATGATATTACACAAATGGTCAGATTACCGCTACTTCTGTACCGATGTAGATGTGATATTGTATCATTTAGATCTACTTTTAATTTACGGTTACGAACTTTTTTAGTAACTTTTTTAAACCCTTTTAAATATTTATTTTAAAAAATATTAAGAAATAATGTTTTATTGACTTTTTTCTGAATCCACAGCAAAAATTAGATTATTCCGCTAGAGCTTCTTGAAGAAAATTAAATCGTCGCGGTTGTGCAGACAGAAATGCTTTATTAAAGAGGAACTCGGTGACCGTTATTAACAGAAGCAGAACTTGGAATTCATCTGAATGAAATTGACCTTTTCCCGATGAAAAGTGCACAAGTTTACTTACATTGCTTGTTATAGTCTACAACAATATATTGGTAAAAGTCATTGGGAAAGTACGCGATATTGAGACTGGGTTTCTCCAAAACGTACGACTCTTTTTAATACGCCACCTCGTTAATGAGTTCTTCAACTAAGTTGATTGGTTGAATATTGCCGTCTGTCGACTGTCATTAATTTATCGAGCATTGTTTCAAGTTAAATTTTTTCATAGCTATTCCTGACAACGAGTACCTTGTAATCAGATGCTTAATTTAGCGTTTAATACAGTATCGTATGATAATTACATTTAAAATTATGCACTAAAATAACAAAAAGGAGTTCCTGAATCTACTTTGAGTACTATGTCAAGCATAAACACTCGCTTATGGACGTTTTAGATTTCAAGAAGTTTTAAAATTATTATGTTAATATTTATGTAAAAAATGAATCAATAAATTACGTTCCTAAAAATTATCGATAACGCTAGATTTTTATAAATATGTTGAAGTTTGAAGTCCTCCTCAGGGAATTCCGCACAACGTACCTGGTAAAAGCTTCCAAGATTAATTCATACTTTTATGATCTGAAAGACTTTTAGTTGTACTTTCTTGAAACGCTTATGATATAAAAGTAGCTAATCACTTTTTTCATGAGAATGCAGAAGTAAAGTTAACTTTAAAAGTAACATTTTTTTAAGTACAAGTTTTTTTTCTTCATTTTAGTACCCCTCTTTTGAACTAATAAAAATATATATTCGTTTATAAATTAAGGAAAGAGTATTTGAAAAGTAAATAACCAATATCGAAAATTTATTATAAAAAGAATTATCAATATTTATCATAATGCCTGCTTGAAGTAAATTTCTTTTATTTTATACTTTTATTGTAGCACTAAAAATATTGTAATATTTTTTCATTCGTTTGACTATAGTAACGTGATTCATGATAAATTCAAAGATAAGTATTTTTTGCTGAAAACAAACAACTTTTTACGTAGGCTCGAGTGAAAAAAAAAATCCTTCGCATAAATATATTTTTCAAGTAGGCGTCATTGCGAGTAAAAATAGTAGCTAAAATTCCTAATGGCCGTCAATTGAAAAGATTTGAAGTTACATCATTTGAAAAAAGTCATTAGCGTCGGGGAAGCGAGGTTTCCTTTTTTTTTTTTTTTTATTCCGAGCTGCGCTCTCCCTCCTCTGGTTAGAGCAACGCAGCGCTCAGTGTAGTGTTAGTAGAATTCAAAGGTGCAAAGAGAGCCTCTTCGTCGCGTGACTATACCTGAGAGAATCCCCACCAAAGTTGATGTGAGCTCTGCTTACGACGAGGTGTCGGTGTGCCGGTGTGCGGCCGTCGGCTCGCAGACGCGCTCGGCGAGTCGACTGGTCCGCCAGTCTTTGTAAAGCGTCGTTAACATAAATACACATAAGCAGAGCAGAGCGCTTCGAAGTTTCTTGCGACTCCGGCGCACAAATCGCCTATTCGTGTGCGCGAGAAACGCTTGCACCGCGATTCCGTTTCACGACGAACGCCGCCTCTCTGTCGTCCTGAATTATGAGATTTAGGAGCGTGATATGCACCGTTCGCTCCTTCGGATCGCCTAATTTTTACGTGCCATCATGTTACTGGAAAAAACGGAGCGTGCACTGCCGGCTCTAATTTGCGTAAAATGGACACTGTAAAGTGAGTGAATTTAAAAAAAAAAAAATAAAAATAAACTGCGCAACAGGGGAATAAAAGTGAAGTGCCAACGATTCTTCTCGCAGACTCTACTAGTATATTTCACCAAAATGTCAAGGGATAAAAAAAAATTCATTTGTGTGATATTAATTTTAATTCTGGTAATTTTTTAAATTATATTAATTAATGTTATCACTGTTTAGTTGCTCTTGTCCAATTTCGATTCACCCAATCGAAAAGTTTTAAGTGGATTAAAATTGCGCTCGTTGAAAACAATTTGTTGACTTGCTTTAATTTTTTTTTTTTTCACGTTAACTGGAAGTAGGAAGCGAAAACAAGTGTCTATTATAGATCGATTACAATTGAATCATTCGATTTAATTGGAATTATAGAAAAAGTTAAATATATATTATCGTATAAATGAAACGAGCATGAGATAGATCAATTTACCGTGCTGCTATATTAAAAGGAGCATACAGATTTGATGTACTACTAAAATGAAAGGGTGCAACAGGTGAATCATGCTGAGCAACTGTACATCATTCCATGATATTTTATTATAGGAGGAACTTCATTTTGAAATGAAATTAGTTTTCATGATAACGTTAAATTAACTTTTCACTTAAAAAAAATCAATGTTAGTTTACATGGAGCGATTTTATTCAACGAATACAGAATCATTCGAGAACGTCGCGATTTATTCTTATTTTTTAGAAAATCGGTAGTATATGTTATTAACGATAAATCATTTAATGGAGGTCACTTACACTTGACTTTTAAAAGGCTTTGGGCAGGAATAAATTACAATACTTTTCCTCTATACATTCGTATTCTTCCTCGAGTGACTCTCAACGTGTACGTGACTGTGTGCTCATAAAAATCTTTTGTGCTCACATAAATTATATATAGTTACTAAAAAAATCTATTAGACTGTTGTAAGTTTGAAAGAACAATAGTTAATGATGCAAAGGTGATGTACTACTTTCAATAGTAACGATCGGACAATAGCAGCGCCGCATTTATTTCGAGTTAACAACTGCAATTATTATAATATTGTGATTAATTATCATACATTTAAAATTTTTTGACTGAGTTTTTTGTACACCTCTACTAAAAATTAAAATTAAAATTTAAAGATTATTTTTTAATTTTGTATAGTAATACTCATCACAAAATTGACGGAAGTTTACATACGCGTTGAATGCATTTGTGACCGGTTTAAGAACGAGTTTTGGAAATTTGGAAAAAATCAACATAATCATGATATAAATGAACAGTGACTTAAATATATTCATGCCCAATCCACTAGATCTTATAAATATGTTCAAGGGCATTTCAAAGAAGTACGTAGTATGCTAGTCCTCTCTTAAATTTACCTTTTATCTTTTGCTTCGCATAATATAATTCGAGTAATTTAGCGGTACTAGTCGCTTTAAAATAGAAAATGATTAAAGAACATTAATTAACGAGAGTTTATAACTATATATTGTAATGGTCAGTGAACGGTAGATAAAAAAATATTGTGACGTTGAGAAATAACAGCATAATTAAAATAAGAATTTAATTAGATTTTTATTTAAACTCGAGATCTTTAGCTATTAGAGTTCTTTGTAAATAATCAGAACAGACATTTGACTGAAAATTGATTCACCTGCATACTCATATACATTCAGTAATAATTTCCAATGAATCTTTACCACCATGGAAAAGGCGTAAAAGAAGAAATAGAGTGAACGCAGCAAAGATACGCGATGTTATGGCGAAGTTCTGTAAGGACGAGGTGGCAGGATGCGAAGTTGAGAACGATGACACTGAGAGTAATGACGGTATATTCCGCGTGCGCGCAGTCACAGCTTAGTATAGCATACGATCGTGACGGCCATTAATACAGGATCTGGGTTTTCCCTTTTTATTCCCATTACGTACGCTCGGCTGCTCATGCTATCGGCTTACGCATATACAGTTTCGGTCCGCTAAAAACGCATCTCTCGGGAGGGAGCATCCCAACGGCGAGTCACGGATTAAGTGGTTACACGTAAAGTCGCTAAAATGGAAGCGTACTGATAATGATGCGTCAGCGAGAGGCTAATAAAAGAATATATAAAAGGCACACGGGAATTCTGGCTTAAAACTGGGATTACGTAAAGCAGTAGTCTAAAGAACGATTGAATCATTTGCATCTACCGCCCATTTCCTTTTTCACCCTGCTTCCTTCTTTTACCTTTTTTCTTTTAAAGAATGTATATATACTTATTTTTTACGACTCCGAATACTGTGGCTTCCGCAAAATATTTTTCAAAAATAATATCTGCTATCTACTTTATTCACGCATATTTTATTGTTCATATTTTGTAATTTTTTAAGGCAAGTCAACTTTTAGAATATGGACCTATTCTATTGTTGTTCTACCGATTGATCTTTCGTGCGGGTGCATGTAATATTTTTGGAATATTCTTTTTGAAATGCCCTGATGAGGCGTAATCTGGATTTTTAAATTTCGATGTGAAATAGACGCATTATTAGCGCTGTGTTTTAATACAAAATGAAGTAGTTTTTGGTCTACCTCGAATGGCTTATTGAATTTAAAAGCTCGAAAACATTTATATGTACGATAGATGTACACAACGATGAATATTGATGAACATCCGCTGTGAAAAATAAGCGATAGAATCTTTTGAATAAAAAAAAATACATTCAAAATAAATATAAAAATCTTTGAATTATTTTAGCTTATGTTAATATTTAATGCATAATATATGCTATACAATACTTAATGTGTTTATTAAGTATTGTAAATTATTATTACATTAATTAATGATATTAAAAGTAAAAGCGCATCATTATATATTTGAAACTTCTCGGAAAAACAATAGCTACCCGTAATTTGAGAAAAAATGTTATTATTATAACTTAAAAATATTCAATATAACTTTAACAGATAATACGGTTTTAATGATATTTTCAAAGGATATAAATGGAGCTAAAGGACTTCCTCATAGATGGTACGGGGATACGGAAGTCTCAGAGACAAATTCTTCATTTGCTTCCTATCCAAAACCGAGAAATACTGATCAATATTTTACTCAACGCAAGATCTTATCTAAAGGAAATTTCGGTAAAAAATAAATATTAATTTTTGTGATATTTTCTTTTAACTATTAAATTACTATAATATAGAATATTAGAACACTTCTGATACATCCATCGTTCACACAGCTTCGAATGGCGATGCAGTTGCCAGCAGATCAGATGGGAAAATTATTTTTCCATCGGATGATATATTTGCGGACATTCAAACATCCAAATATACGATTCCAGTCAAACCAACTTGTGAAAAATCAACATACTGCGAAAACGTGCAAAATTATCCAAATGACATAGTGGAAGCGGTTTTACGACAAAACAAGAATCTTAAACTTCTTTCAGGAGTAGATTTGGTATGTTTTTGTTTTGTTAAATAAAAATTAAAATGAGCATCGTATTATGTATATTATTGTCGTTATTCTGTTAATCTTTTTTAGGTTCCAGACGTTGTACATCGAGTGAATGTACCACCAGAAGATACTTCTTTGTGTGAATCGCAGGTAAGCAGTAACAGTAGCGTAACTCAAATTTTTTTTAATTGACGTTTAATGCGGATTAGAATTTACAGAAACGCAAATAAATTATTGGTCTACTAAATTAAAAATAATGTGCGGATGCCGCAGAAGTTTTTTAATCGGTCTCTGCTAACAGAAGTCTATTTTTCTTTTTTACGCTTGCGTATTTTTTTAATTTTTTGTTTTTACTTTTTATTGATAAATAAGATTCGCACAGCTCCAAAAGAGGAATACGAATAAACAAAGTGTAAAAAATAAACAAGGTGTATATACAACTGAAAAATATAGTGTATTTTTGCGTAAAAAAAAGATCTTCGACCGCAGGAAATACCTGCACGCTAATCGATGAGTTTACACATTCATCAAAAGTTATCGATTGATTTTCTGTTACAGGAAAAAGTAGTGTATCCAAAGGTAGCGGAAAGCAAGGATAAGGAGTGGCTCTTCGTTGTAAATCACGAAAATTTCACCCAGGGCGTAAGGGTGGAAACTTGCGGGTGCGTGACTCGACTTTCGTTAGCAGCAGGTTTTTCCGCAGCACCTCAGCCATTTATAATCGGCGTCAAAATCTCTACACTTTCTCCTTCACAGTCAGCTTGAAATATCATTTACGAAATTACATAATTACCTTTATATGATCCCATAAAAGTACCGTCAACCGAAAAACGCGAAGTGCTTTATTGATATTGATAACTACTTCATTAACTATAATTCCCTACTTGTATTTTCTTATAAATTCTAATCATTTGGCGCCACCTTAAATGAGAAAACCTTTTAATAAATTATTACGTATAATTATTATTTTTTTCTCAATCGAATTACATAAATAATTAATTTTTGTTTAATTTAGAAAGGAGAACAGTGACTGCAGCTTAATAGATGGCTTCGCGGAGGGATATAAAACGGTATGCAAACAAAAATATATATACAGACAGCTAGTGGCAGTATCAGCATTAGGCGAATTCAAACCAGAGACGTTTCGTTTCCCTGCAAGCTGCTGCTGTCATATTAAATTTGTGGGTAATCCCTTTCCTCGCATCGGCATCGCCACTAAGAAGACCGAACTGCCGACTTCGCCGAAGAAGTAAACTTAATCCATCACTATTCACCAACACTCACTTTTTTTATTTCACCTTTAAGTTTATTCGTCGATAGAAATTTCATGCTTCAGAATAAAGCTTTTTTTATACTTTCATTAGGTAGATTATAGAATTCAGTTAAAAAAAAATTTAACTCGAGGCTCGATTTTCTGGTAGCTTTATTGCATTCTAAGCTCTTTTGAAATTTATTTTAACATTTTGCAAAATGGGTTGTTTGTAGATGTAAAATCGTCAAGAAGTTGTTTCAAGAAAGCTTAAAAGGCGATCACGTGTATACTAGAAAATTTTCTATGTCTGATGTTGTGCCTTGATATGTCAGAAAATTTTAGAAATATGTATACGATTTTCTCAGAAAATTCGTGAAGAATTTCGTTTTCACTTACGCTATTAAGAGAATGACGAATATTGTACTATTAGTACCGTTGTAATTGTGTTTTTTTTTTGTATACGCATAATTATACGTATCATTTATTTCGATTTCTCACATTATTTTACAAAAGTGATAAAAAAACGATGGAAGTAAATAGTTCTTAAGTTGAATAAGGAAATGTAAAGTTAAGTGTCGTGATAAGAACTTCAGTGTAATATTATGCTGCATTAAACTTCAGATTTGTATAAACAATTATGTTGCATTTTTAATGTGTATCCGAATAAATATATAAATAAGCTTAATGGAAAATCTTAAAGCAAACCTGTGTATGCTTTAAAGCATGAAAGTGCTTTAAGAAAATTAACTTACTGCAATATGAAAAAATAAATAGAAGAGGATCTTGACACCGACCAAAATCGACAAGAAATTAAGAACAAGGCCAAAGTTTTCACGGCGGCTAAATCATTACTCGGGCGCAAGTTTCCTATCTTTTTCTTCCCCTTCTTGCACCACGTTACGTTAACACTTTTGCTGCTATTATTTTTAAAAAGTCTTGCTTAAAATAAAAAGTAATTATTTTTTTTTCAATTCAATTAAAATATACGATTTAATTTAGAAGAGATCTTATTTATAACTTTATAACGCAACTACACGTAAATGAAACTAAAAACTTTTTTAAAAACTTAGGATTAAGTGACGCATTCATGTAATGTACTATTGAAATTTTCATTTTTATAAATTATTATAAATCATTGTTTATATTATTTTATCAGATTCTTTGTGATTTATATAATGCGATTCTTTACCTGTAATTCTTTGTTTTACAAATAAATTTGATAATAAAAGCTATTATTGGAAATACGATTCAGAAGTACAAACTTGTCGACAATAGTTATCGTCGCCGAATCGTTCCACTTGAATGGTACTTTAAACAGCTTTCAAACTCGTTAAGCATATTTATGAAATGTACATAATTTTAATTTCATGTAATGTAATTAATATTTGGTAAAAATTTTATGTACTTACCCTTTCGAAAATGAATATCATCAATTTACCAAAAGTTAACTACTTGCGTTTCTAGCGCTACAGAATAAAGTACTATGTGATCACGAATACACATGAGAAATTTTCGACTTTTACATGGAGACATCAAATATCATATACATATTCAATTATATATGTATATTCAATTTTGAGTTCATTTTATTCACAATAAATAAGCACATTATAGTATGAAGAAATATTAATGCAGTAATATTATTAAGCAATTGTTGTGAAATTATGTTTTTTTAAAGGGGTCCACCACCTTTATCTTTTTCTTCATAAATATCCTAAGGAAAAAACTTTTGTACATATAATTAAATATTCTTTTAATATTATAAAAATTTAAAATCACCCAATCATTCGTAATCTTATTTTTCCGAATAAAGCATTACGTAAAGTTTTGAATTTCGAGAAAATTAATGTAAGAGATGTTTTTTCTTCGGCAAACATCCATAAAATTATAAATACACGAAATAATTGAATTATGTTCTATATCTACCTGCCGCTCTGACTTATAGTGGCAACTAGAATGTTACCCTTTGTAAGCATCTCATAAAGTCGGTAAAAGGAATAAAGGCCAGGGTGAAAAATGAGAAATAGTGGACACAATAAGCGGTGCAAAGTTGAAAAAAGTTTCATTATAGCTATACAGGTCCAGCTTTTGTAGTCATTGGGTTTGTTCGGAAAGTCAAAGCTCTTCCCCATAGTAATTAAGTTGCAAGCGAGAAGTTGTATGGAACAGTTAATTACAGGTTTTCTTTAAATTACAGGATTTCCGCAAATTCGTTAAAGCTTAAAATTACCATAATATCGCCTTACTCGCGAGCTACGCAAACATTTAATTTAAGCATCGTGTATCACATAAAAAAATGCAGCGAGTTACATTTAATAATTCAGAAAGTCTATCAAGTATTTTTAGTGTCCATTTAGTGCCCTCCTGCGGTTAATTTCGTAATACTTATGAAAATTATGTTGCATTACTAAGCTTATTAGATGCGTCGCTTGATCAGGAAAAATGCTCCTAGAGTAAGTGAAAAAAATGTGGTTTCATCGCTTCCCCTTTAGATTAAGAATCGAAGAATCATGAGTTTGGGAGGAGGACTAGAGGTTGAGCTAGATGAGCGCCGCTGACCTCGTCTACTCTCCTTACCGAGCAGGAACATCGACTAAATGCGCCATGCTTGTAGCATTAATCAATTTCATCCAACAACATTGCAATATATCAAGCATGGTGCACGAGATACTATTTTAGTTTTATTATCCAATGAGCTACCCAACTGAAGTTTTAAGAAAACGCATCTAATCCACTATACTTAGACTTGCAGCGTAACTACGCTGGTAACTAACTATACGAAGAAGAATAAATAGGAAATTTGGGTGGGGTGATTTTTCCAGAAAGGCAAATTGAAATTTAGTCATAAGTGCAGAAACTATAAAAACCGAATAGCGAAAAATTCCGAAAAAGTACAAATAACGAAAAGGTAAAACTACCGAAAGCGATAAGTACAGAAGGTTAAAAATTCCGAATGATACACTGACTGGTATATACATAATATATATAGATATACCCCGTCGGTAAATCATTCGGGGGCGGTCTCGAAATTCCGAAATTTTTTTGCAAGGAAGGTTCAAAATACGGAAATTTTTTTTTTCAGAATTATAAT
>JAWWEN010052698.1:0-10150 GCA_035582955.1 Sycophila texana | reverse complement strand
TTACTACAATGTAATCGAAACGTTGTCAGAGTATTAAATAAAAAACATTATTGACAGTAATGCCCGTCTAATCATTTATTAAATAAAACTAAATGAAAATTTCTCCTCCCACCCAAATTTTGACTGGCTAACTTCCGCCTCGCGGCGGCATTTCCGAGCTGCGAAAGGCTGAAAACTCGCGCACAGGTCGGATTAGTAAGCTCATGCCGTAGCCGTTGGCGGGTGTTACTCTCCGGCGAAGGCGTCGCAGCGCTCCGAAGCCATCGGGGCGTCCCATTTCCTTTTACGTGGAGCACTTATCCGTAAAAAAAATGTTCGATGGACTTTAATTAACAAGCGAGTGTAAGGCTCATCAAGATTTTAATGAACGCCATTTTTCACGATTAATCACCGTCTTAAAAACACCGACCGTATACAACCTCGAATAATCCTTTCAATCAGAGCCGCATAAAGTACTATTAAACTTTCAGGCTTCTCCGAGCTTTCCTCAATCAACGTCGTCCGCCTCGGCGTATGGCGAAAAGTGCGCTGCAGGCCCCGGAGTGCGAAGAAACTGTCTCCGACGGAACGAGCCTCTCGAGCTTTTCCGTTGCATAATCGCCGCTCGCCCGGCGGCGGTCTTTTCGAATTCTCTCGAGGTTCGATCGGATCCCCTTCATTCGATCCCGGAATTTTATTCACTCGCTCACCGAGGCGCAAACAATGGGCCACTCGCGTCCGTCGAAGCTGCGTTATGGGCTCGTTTGTAAAAAAAAAAGAAAAAATAAATGGCCCTGCCGAAAGCGGAGCGAGGCGTGCGTGCAGTAAGGCACTTTTATATTTACGCAGAGTAAAGGGTTCTTTAATCGTGGTTCGGTGTATCATTTGGACGTCGATTCCCTTTTCACCATAGTGTGTACTTGTATTATACCCTCGTCATTGAATGAATTACTCTGCGTTGTGACTTAATTTACATTTTTGTGGGAATTTTTTGAGGCGGAATAAGTATTTAAAATAGAATTTGCACATAATAATGTGAAAATGTAGCTGAATTGTTAAGGATGATTTAGGTAATTAAATAATTAATTATGATGACGAGAGGCCAGTATTGCGACGCTTTTGATAAATGCCGCTAAATTGTTAAAAATATATTATATATTTTATCCTTCTTTTTATAAATCGCCAGCTTAGATTTTTAGTTCAAATTGACCTTTGCACTTTATCGACTATAAAACTCAAATTTTACAATTTTATTCACTCAGCCGTTGAGACGGACAATTAAATTAAAAAAAAATTCGTGTCAAAAGCTAAATAAAAAATTAGAATTAAGTAGATTATCATTGAAAACATAAAAATTTTAGAGCCATCAGCTTTTAGTAAAAGCCTTTTAGTGCTCCTACTTTAGAAATAGAAATAAAACAAAAATTCTGTAATATAATTTAACGACAATAAAAAAAAACTTGCCGGCTTATTTAGTGCTCCGACTTTAAAAATAGAAATAACAAAATAGAAAAACAAAAATTCTGTAATATAATTTAACGACAATTAAAAAAAAACTGGCTGACTTATGGATATCGTCAGAGAGCGCGTGAAAAAAATGCAAATTACGTAAGAGGGGAGGCATATTTCTCCAATGTCAAACGATACTTTGCCCCCGCGCGTACACGACCAGATGCGCAGAGTCGTAAATCGCATTCCGAAATTTAAAGGCAAATGTTTATGAACACCGTGACGACGCAAATAAGGAAAAAAGAATCCACGAAACGAGTCTTCGATCGAACCGCGCTCTTGTATTATGTTAATGCTTACAATTCGATATTTCCGTTGGGGGAATAAGTCAGGGTTAAACTGAGAAAAAAGATTAATCTATCCTGATTTTTTTACAAAAACCTAAATTATACTAAATTAACAAAAAATTAACATTTTCTGTTTATTTACTATATCAACTTTAAAATTTTAGTTATTATTAGCTTAGTTTTTAGTTTAAATAATCACTTCGAGGACTTCTAGTCTGTCGAAATATTATTAAATAAATAAATAAATAAAATATGTACAAAAAATCATGATTATCTACTATGAATATAATTTTTTTTTTTCATATAATAGGTTTTAACTCTGATAGCTCCCCTAAGACAATAACAAAACGCAACAAACAATTTACAATTTCGAAATCAGCGTGAATAATTCGAGAATTGCTGAATTGCAAAAGGAATCAACCAAACGAGAGAAGAGAAAAGAGCTGACGGGTGTCGATCTCGCGCGCGAGATTGACATTTTTCATCGAAGAATCGATGCTCGGCGGATTGGCGTAATGAACACATCTCGGTCCGTGAACATTGCACGATGCTTAAGAGTATAATCGAGGCAATTTGTTCGGTGTAAATAAGTACCGGCTTCGTCGTATCATTATTAGTCCTGTTTGCCCCGAAACTGGACGTCTGCGTGAAAGCGCGTCGGTCAGTGTCGGATTAAACGACTGGACGCTTATTCAAATAATCGCGTGCTTTTATGTTAATTATACTTATCGAAACTGTTCGCAAATTACAGCACTCGAATATCATTTACGTCTGGAACAATTAAGTGTATATTTGGGCTCATTAAAACAAATGGTTTATTGAGTATATTAATTAATATTACTTAAATTGAATGTAAATGTACTAACAATTGATGCACTGAAATTAAACTGTTCATTTTTTTTTTTATTAAACTGTTACTTCTTGTTTTTTAAAACGTGAACTTTCTCAAAAACTATTTCGCGATTAAATAATTTATTGTAACTTATCTAGTAAAATACACAAAGAAACATTTTTAAAAAAATGATAAAAGAATTTTAAGGATATATGTATATTATTTAGTAATTTAATGCTGCTGCCCAAGTAATACTTTTAAGTAAAATAATGCCATAATGATTGAGAATCGTTAAGGTTGGTATTTTCCTGGACCAATAAAATTGATGATTTGCTACTTATAAAAAAATTTATTAGTACTCCATCATTCATCATTTCTAATATACATTAACGTCTCATTAGCGAACAAATAAAAAAAAAAACACAAAAGCTTCCTCTAGGAGGAAGTAAAATTTTGAATTTTACAAATTGTTCAACTGTTCTGCATGGGCGGAGTTCTCAAGTAGTTAAACGTTTGATTTATAACGTCAGTGACTGGCTTCGAACGAAACTTGTCGACATTTGAAGGTAAAAGTGCCTAAACGTTAGAAAAAATCTTTTTCACGCCTGCTTTCGAAACAAAGGAATTAACTACACATTAATCACAATCGACGTGTTCCGATCAGCACGCGATTAAATTGCTCCTTCCTAATGTCGGTACAAGTACCGCTGTAAACTGCGACCATGAAAGATAAAAATGGCTCCGTCCTATCCCCTTGCGAAATCTTCTAAAAATCCTGTATACTAATTAAATAAGAACCGGAAAAATGCTTGCCGTGCAAAAGTATCGACCCCACGCTCGAAGGACGTAAATCCGGTGCGTTGCTCAATTGCACGACTGGTGTATATAAAAGTAACAATAAAAAAAAACGGAGAATGATCCGCGACTTGAATATGCATGACCCGCGAGAATCGACTCATGTTCCTGCGGTGCTCGCTTATTTTCCTTCTTGAATTTAGCGCCTGTAAAAGCGAGAGATCACGCGCGATGAAAACAAAACTTTATCTGATCCCGAAATTAATTACGGCTATTATCCTCTTTTTGTGTGCGATCGCATAAATTGCGCGGTGGACGCGCCGCGGGGAAGTTTGATTTATGAGGTTCCTCTAACAAAGGGAATTGAATTAAACGTTTCATTACGCCACCGGATTATTCAACTTTTGTTAGGAATCCTACGGCGATGTAATACAATAAATTTGATATTACGATGCAAAACGCACGTTTGTATAACAATATAATCAGATCGTACAGAAGTTCTATATACTGTTCGCTCATCAATTACTTACTTATGCGCATATGATTTCTTTTTCGTTTTCATTTTGAATAAAAAATTAATTTAACTCGGGTAAAACTGCGGTATTTTATTGGAATCGGAAATGTGCTGACGTCTAAAAATGAAATAATGAGTATTTAAGTAAATAATTTATTTAAAAATGAATAAAATAATAAACAATTCACACCGTGTGTATAAATTACACAAAATTTACGTATCTGTCAAATAGTATACTTGTTTACTAAACTTGTTTAATTAATTAATTAATTCAGTGATTTTAACATTACTGACTTAAACATCATTAAATATCTATCTTTTTATATATTTTACGCGGAGATGAACCAATTCATTCTTAAGTACAAGAGAGCTTAAATATAAATTTATTAAATGTTCCATATATTACACCGTTTTTTCCTTTAACCATATGCGAAGTATACAAACAAATATCTAGATCTGCAAAAACTTTAGAAGTTAATTTTTGTTCAAACCTAAATAATTAATCATCTGCAATACAAACAAAATTAACCGAACGAAAATATTTAGGTGATATAAGTACCATATCAATCACTCCCGGAACTCTCATCGTCATTAATAATAAGAGAGACAGAGGAGAATAGTAATAGTCTTAATTATTACATTGCGTCGGTATCTGCTTAAGCATGCACTCGGCGATGCGGTCTGTCCAAAAATTTAGTTTTACGGATCTTGTGAAATTCGTAGAAAGCGTAGCATTTCCTGCATCCGAAAACATCGTAACCGCGAATTTCACACACGCACTTTAGTAAGATGCATTAACATCTCTTGCAAAATGCGACTCTGCGCATGGAAATTCCCGCGGTGATAAAGAGCTGCTCGATTATCGTAAGTCCTCACTAATTCTAAACCATACCCTACTTACTTGCTTTGTATATTATCTATACACTGAAAAAAAATGTTATAGATCCAACTAAAATTCTCTTTACAAAATAGTTTAGTTTACTTAACTAAATATTTAGTCTAATCAACCAAAGTTTTAGTTAAATTGACAAAATATTTAACTAGATTGATTTATTAACTAACTAAAAATGTTGTTAATTCAATTAAATGTTAAAATTATTTTTTTAAGAATAGAATAGAATAAACTAGAATAGAGTGTTTATTGTAAATTACAGAATTTACAAAATCATCATTTATAAATCATTTTGTAAATATTGTAAGGAGGAATTAACAACATTTTTAGTTGGATCTACAAATTTGTTTTCGGTATATGTATATTTAAGATTACTATGTATACCTATACTCTCAATCATCGTCTATATTAAATGTATAATCACTTCCAAAATTTTGAAGTAACCCACTAATCCTCAGTATTTTTTTCACTTGTCCATATATTTTTATCCTCGCGGAGCACTTTTTTTTAAATTATCTTGAAGCGCTTCCAAGTAAAAAGAAAAAGACACAGGAGGTGAATAGTTACAAAACCAGTCCTTTTGTTTCCTCAATTTAAAAACGCACGCATAATCTTAATTTCTTCAGTTTTTTTACTCGCTGCTCATTACGAACCGCAGTCGTATGTAATTCTTCGACCGTCGTCTTCCAAAATTTCAAAAAAAAAAACTTTAAATCTAAAATATATTTATAATATAATTCCAATTAGAAATACATTACAAATAAAAAGAAAAGTAAAGAAGAAATGTGAAGATTATAAAAAGTAAAGAAGTTACGAAAGCGGCTGGAAGCGCAAAAAGCGGTGCGCCGGACCTTATATATACACTGAAGCGCGCATTGACATGCAAATGTGAAAGACACGCGTACTTACGTCCGGCGTGTTTAAATGCTAATTTCATGTCGTCCGACCGGAATTGTTCGTCGGTGAATTCGCAAGCTTGAATTCGCAAGTGCCGCTACCGAAAATCTATTATGTAAGGCCATTGCCCAAGTAACTTTTGTAGATCGCAGATCGAGACTCTTGTACTCAGCCGCGGGAGCAATGAATTTATCGTTTGCTCGGCAATGTGCACACGAGCGAGAGATTCGATCTGCATTCGCGTTGAAATTTCGAAAAACTTGGGTTATACCGCAGGAGTGTGCTCCATCGAGGAAAGTTGAAATTTATTTTCGTTCGTGTAAAATGAAATTTTAAATAATGTAGCGATTACTTATAAAATCGAGAATATATTCATCTATTAAAAAAAATAGTAAAGTTTATAATAGTATTAAATATTAGACATATATTGAAAAATTATAAATCACACGTAGAAAAAGAAGATACTTTGACATTAAATAAATATAAGTTCACGTGAGGGAAGAAACGAGAATAGAAACTTTTTTTTATAAAATGCTTTTTTTACACAGGGAGTAAATTTATCTTCAGTCTTTTTTTTTAAATCAACGCCGCAATTTACAAAATAAATCAGGCTCGACTTTAATCTTGTATGTTCTCGGTCGTGTTTATCCAGCTAGACGCGCGTAAGCTTCTCTGGCATACGAAAATAATACTCGCCTGAATGGGCGTGGCACGGAATCTTCGAATCCACGAATCTCACTAATTTGGGGGTGGAGTGTAAAAGCCCGGCTTGGAGCTTGCGCGGTGATAACTTTCACGCATGCGCAATTTAAGTAGAAGAAAGTAAAATGGCTTTTTTTGTCGTATACTAACGTTTTTACACATTCCTTCATTTAAACTTATACTAATTGCCGATTTTGTTATTCTGGAATTCATTCATTCTTTTATTTTTAATCACGTGTCACCTAAAAAAAGCAATGAAATTTTATATAATAGAATAGATAAAGGAAATTACAAATTCCTTGGAATGTCGGATAAATGGAAATTATAAATCATAAATTCTATCTT
This sequence comes from Sycophila texana, assembly GCA_035582955.1. Lineage (NCBI taxonomy): Eukaryota > Metazoa > Arthropoda > Insecta > Hymenoptera > Eurytomidae > Sycophila > Sycophila texana. The sequence continues at coordinate 3,398 of JAWWEN010052698.1, read as the reverse complement.
TCGCCCACGTCAATCACAGTATAAAAGAAAGTTAGGAAATTCCTTTTTTTTTCTTTCAATTTTTTGACGACTTGCATTTTAATCAGGGAAATAGAATATTTAAATTTTTAATGACCTTTATTAGCTAATCTTTCTTAACCAATGACGCACGCGACAAAGATATCTTACCAAAATCGTGAAATTTACATCGTAAAAAATAGCTTATTTATATTTGCAATTTCTAAAAAGCGCGAGTATAAAAAATATCCATCATCTATACACGGTGGACTTCACTGATAATCTTGGAACTAATTAAGGACTGTAGGTCACGGACATATTACTTAATTTCCAAATTTAGGATAAATTTAGGTACACGGAGCAAAATTCTCTATTAATAATTGCAATAACCAATTTAAATTTCCTCACAGATTGACATTATTGGAAATATTACAATAATTTCTTTCAAAATTTATTGTCACTTTAACAAATTTTTCTATTATAACTCTTGTAAATTGATTTATTTAATTAATTAATTTATTTAATAATTCAATCGACTAAATTCTTTAAATGCAATCTTGAAGAACAAAGACAATATAAACTTAATCTAACAACTTAAGATAAAACCTCAAACTAAACTTAAAAACTACGTGTAAAAGAACGGAATATTTTCTTAAACAATCTAGAAATCTAAAAAAAACTATATATAAAATGTTCCAATAGTGCCAGTCTGTGAAGACATTAAAATTGACTATTGCAAAATTTTTAGTAGATCGAGAAATTTTCTCCATGTATAAAAAATAACTTTTATACTCTTTTTTTTATCTATTCAAAATAAACAAAAAAAATCACACCCTGAACATACACAGTTCTCCGCTTCTTTAAATCGAGTAGCACTCGCACAACCACGAGTAATCTAAGAAAAAAAAAATGCAACGAGTCTCTCTCTCTCAATACCTAAAGTTCAAAGCCGTGGCATCTCCAATCAGTCGAAACTCTCACTCCCGCGACCCATCGATTGGTACCCATCGAACGTTCCAGCGGCGATTCTCATGCCGTATCTCACGCGAGAGATCTAAGGATCCTCCCCGATCTAACGGCGGGAAATCCCCGACATCAATTAGGCCGCCGTGACACGAATCTCCGAGTCCCAGGTGCGCGCGCCGCGAACGGGCCCCGAATTCAAATTGGACTGCCCCCTCCGGGCAGGGTACAATAAACGTCGGCTCTCCTCGATTTCGAGGGAAACATTTTCTCGTTGCGTCAACCTGTGCGCCGTCCTCGCGATTACGTTATGTAAAAAAAAAAAAAAAAATAACAAACGCTCGCTCCTTCTTTTTTTCTTCTTCTTTTTCTTCGATTGTGTCGAGGTGTGCAGCTATTGTCCCGTCGAACCTGATCGGCCGGCCCACGTCGATTCGTATTCATAATAATGTTACGCGGACACTCAGTCAACTTCGAGATTCAAGGCATTTCTTTTTCTTATTTTACACTTTTTTATCTCGGCTTTCGAGTGATTCACGGAGGAAGTTAAGAAAGTAAGGAGCTTTGTAGTGTCATTCGTTAATTCGCTTTGATGCGGCTTGATAAATGACTTACATGCATTTTAATTAAAATCGTTTTAGATTATATAGTTTTGTCGCTATACTGTTTTTATTTCGTCATTTCGGACTTTTTTTTTAATACGGGTACTACTTTGTCTTTTAATTTTATAACATTCATCAAACGGACTTTGGTTTTTTTTTCTTTACCGGACATCGACTGTTTCGTCATTAATGAAATTTTAATCTATTTAATGTAAAGATTAATTAATTCTATTATATTCAGCTATATATTTAGAATAACATTAAAAACGATATAAAATTGTAAAATTATACAATGGTGTCCAGTCACGATTTTTTATTCTGCATTTAATGCGTTTTCTGAAGTTTTATTTTAATCGACAATATTTTAATTCCACAATAAACTAATTGGCGAGGTAAAAATACATGTTGTAGGTCGGAATGAAAAACGATTCACGTCAGTTCAGAGAAATTTCGTTATTTTAAACATTTTCCCTCCCGAATATATATTCGACTATTTTTGATTAAAATAAACAGACATATGGATGATTTTTTATACCATCCGTTAAATTCGCCTATATGCTTCATCAAGCTCTTAATCAGTGAGCATCTTAATCATTTTTAACCGAGAAATTCGCGTAGAATATAAAGTAAGCTGGAACATTTAAATGCGAAAAAAATTGTTGGAGACTGCAATAAAATAAAATATAAAAACTTTTTTAAGTGGTTTAACCAAAATGCAAATACTTCTGTAATATCTTTCGGCATTTTAGCAGATGTTTTAATTGGGTTATTAATTTAAAAAAAAAAACCTATTTGTCTTGTTTAAATCTGTTGTGAAATTGGGGTCATTAATAATATCTGCTATATAATTTCTACTTTCTTTAGTTATAAATAGTCGAGAAAAAGTGCGAGCTTTTTAATTTACTTCCTGAAAAGTAAATTGTGAACAATGAAATATTGGATAATGATATGGTTTAAAAAAATAAATTTAAAGGAAAAATATTGCATCAAATAACAAATTAAATACTGCAAGGAGCATAAAAAAATATAATTAGTTTAAACATAACAGATTGTTATCTACTAAATCACAAGTTTAGGAACAACATAAGATTGTCGTAAAACAAATTTCTAATAGCGTAATTATTTCAATGATAGTAATATTTTAAAGTGCCTTCTCAGTTTTTTCGCTATAAATAACTTTAACGAATACATGATTATACCAATAAAAAATAGACAAAGTAGGTAATCACGGAATATGTAAAAGAAACTTCTGCTTCTCTAAACGACCAAATATATTCCACAAAAGAGGTATTTGAGCTTTGCATTGTTATATTGACGTATAAGTAGAAGCAGACAAGTAGAAACAGACAGATACATTATTTTCAGACTTGTTGAAGTATCGAATCAATCACCAGATACTTTCTTTTTAAATAAACTTTTTTTTCTTAAATCAACCCTTTCACGTGTAAGTAGAAACAGGCAGCTATGGACAGACAATAGTATTTTTAAACATACTTGTTGAAGTGTCCATTAATTCAATCATAAATCAAAAGTTTTTTATGCTTTAATCCCCACGTTAACAAAAATTTCTGCCGATTTTATTCATGTGTAAGTAGACACAGACGACTGTGGACAGACATTTTTTAAATTTTGCCGCGCGATTTAAATCGCCCCCCTTGTTAATAAAATGCCACGCCAATTTTATATTCATGAAGTAGTAACAGACGATTATAAACAGACAATTATTCTTTTTATTTAACTAGATCAGGCGCGCGCTTCACGCGCGGAGATTCGGTTTAGAGGTTATCGCATAAACAATAATATAAATAATAAATAAATAATAAAAGACAACTATCG
>JAWWEN010052697.1:0-10152 GCA_035582955.1 Sycophila texana | reverse complement strand
CACTTTAAAGAACATTTCCTGTTAATTTAAAAAAAATTGTAAGAAATTTGATTTGCCGGAGAACGTCCTTAAGTATAATATGATTAACTAATTAAATTAAAATAATAAGATAATTTTTTATATCTTATAAGATAGAAAAGACCTACTGTGGAGGTCAATAAAGTGGACTTTTGAGGTGATTGGGGTGAAAAAGTGAATTTAAAATGATTATTTAGCCTATGAAACTATATATAACTTTTTTATTTTAATTTCACTCCATTTGAATGGTGAATTATTATTTTATTCTAAATTTAATAAATACCTAACCATTACAAGTTAACATAAAATAAACGTATATAAAAAAAAATATATTCTTTGTAACCCTTTTTCGACCGCAAAAAATTCAAACTGCCACTGCTATTCAAACACACCTGAAACTTCGCCAAGACTCAAGCCTCCGTCCTGACCACCTTCGCATTAACACCTCCCCGAGGGAACTCCGGACGCACGGTTTATCGCATCTCTCGGCAAAAAGCGCTCGCGCTTTCCGGTGTCCGGTGGCGGTGCCTCTTCTTTCGAGCAACTTTTTTTTATCGTCCACGCCGATTTCCGGGTCCCCGGACGCACGCATAATAATTACACGCAGATGACTCCCCTCTCCCTAACGCTCCTCGGGACCAGCAACAAAAAAAAAAAAAAAAAAACGAAATTTAGATTTCGGCCCGATGAGACGTCCACTTTTTCGATCGTCCGGCAACGCGCGACCAGCTCGTTGATTCTCGCTGAATCACCGCCGAGACAATGGGGTATTCGGGCGTTAATTCTGTTTTTTTTTTTTTCCTCTCTTCTCTTCTCCTCCCGACCTCCTCCCCCCGCCCCCTTCTTCCTCTGCTCGTTCGCGCACGGGCGCGCCTGGCCGACGGTTTAATTCGCGATCGTGTAACGAGATAGGAGAGGGAGAACGGGCTCGGGATTAAGATATTCGCGAAGTTCGGAGCTTGATTAGCATGTCATTTACATGGAATTAGATTAAATCGAGCAGGCGTATTTTACGTACTAAACTCACTATACCGCGTGCCGGCTCCGACTGACGGGCGCTGCCTGAGCTGCTGTTTTTTTTTTATTTAATCTTATATACTTCTTTTTCGCTGGGGAAATATATTTCGAGTTTAGGTAAATGAGTATCCTGTATTTTTTGTTTGTTCGGGCGAGCTTGCGGATAGCGACCTGGCAGATATTGAGAAGCGGCTTATTATGATAATAGCCTCGGTGTAATTAATTTTTTTTTCTTCGAAAGAGTTATATTTACGTGGTAATTGCGCGAAATTTATTTAAACGCTTTAAAAGACTTAATTGGACTGATAAACTGCTAATGGACACTTTTTACATGTAAGCGAAGCTAAATAATATAAATAATCCAGTATCACTCCCATATATATTTACGAAAATTATTACGCGACGACACGAGCGATCAGTCCAATAAATGTACTTCTCATAACTAGTCATTACAATTATCGATGTTAAAATATTATCATGATTGTGTTAATAAACTAATTGTCGGTAATCTTCATTAAAACGTTAAAAAAGCTTTACGTAATGCAATTCAAAATTGTATAAGCACTAATAAAGTCAATATAAAAAATAGTTACTTATAATGTTTAAATTATTAAATAATAAAACGTTGAAAATAACCCTTTACGAGAAAAAAAGTGAAAAAAAATTTGATGTACCTGTACTTAAATACGATATGGGTGAAATAAAATCTGTATACCTATATATATATATAGCGTTAAGCCGGAGCAAACTCGGAGGCTGCGCTCCGTACGATTGGTCCGCGCGGGGGGGCCAATCGACGCTCGCCTATCCCCCCACGGTCGCCGGCATCTCGCCGCTGGACCGGCCTTCTCTCCTCACGCGGCTTTGCTCGCAGCATCGCGATCTCCCCTCGCCGCGCGCGGAAACAGCCTACACGGCGATTCGCCTCAACTCACTCGCGACTATCGCATCTCAAAGGTGCACTTGAATATTATCCAATCATTTTTCAGTGTGGCTAATCGTCAAAAAATTAAGCATATAATTAAAAATAATTACAGAATTGAAATTAAAAATAATTACAGAATTAATTCATTAAGAATATAATTAAGAAGGTATGGAGAATTAAAGTAACATAAATAGTATCAGATTGAGATTGGAGAACTCTGGTGGATATAAACAGTAGGAAGAATCGATAGAACGCGAAAAAATAATAATAAATAAGGAACAGTTCGTCGCATCGACAAAAAAGCAAATAGATAGCGAAGACGGCGAAGCCTTGAAGGCACGTTGCGAATGTGGAGCGGTGAGTCTATTAGGAAAAAAAAATTATCTCTCAGTTACATACGTTTACGTAAAAGGCCGCGCGCGCGCTTCTCGATGGAAATTGGCGTTCGCGTTTTATCGGTGACGCGCAGAACAGGAGCATCCGGAAAAGCACCGGCCGCCCCTCCACCCCCGCGCATTGTCGACGCCGCACGCCGGTCGATTAGGATAATGAAGCGCGCTGCTTTTCTCACATCCAGCCGACAAGCCTGACTGAGCGCCTTTGCCCTTATACAGGACAAATTGCTTTCGCCCGCGCCTCCCTGGGGTAATGAAATTGCGTCAATTTTTTTTTTTTTATCTCCTCAAAACTTTGAAAATATAGAAAAAACGTCAAGCACCTATTACAGTCGAGTATATATTATAAATTTTGGATAAAAAAAAGAAAATAATCGCGTTGAATAAAAAAGAATAAACGAAGGAAAAATATAAAAGGGAAAACGCGAGAGAACAAAACGATCGGCATCGAAGCTCTTCCGTATCGCGGAGGCAATTTCGTCCCACCTCGCGCGGAGGCGGAGATAACCGAAAGCGTTTAAAAAAAGACGCGCGCCTCGTGCGCGCGCAGCGCCGCGTGAGTCACGCCGCGTCGTGTCTCGACTTTAGCAAAAAAAAAAAAAAAGAAGAAAAAAATTATTGCGTTTTCACCGTTATCGAGAGCACCGCGGGGAACAGGTTGGAGGAGGAAAAAAAAAAGAAACAAACGGCTCTCCTTGGACTCTGGCGAGCGCGATAAATATAAGCAGCCCGCCGCGGACACTATTTTCAGCCGTACTATCGTCCGACATACATATTTTGTACTTATCGGCTATTCGGACTGCGCGAAAATCTGCCGGTGATGGTCTTTCCGTATATGGACTGTTGTGCACGTATAGTAACAGGCACCACTCAATCGGAGATGACAAACTAAACTGACGGTGAAATCTTTTGAATCGCCGCTATTTTTTTTTTTCTTCGCACGAGAGACGCTGGAGATGACGCGAGATGCGTTGAGCGTACCTTGTTATCGCGTCTATTTTGTTTTTTTTTTTTTTAGCGAAAAATTAGAACAAGAAGAAGAAGGTAGTCTCTTGCATCCTCTTCCGCGAACGTATTATCTCGCGAACTCTGTCGATAGTCTACTAATAATTTATAAAACATACATACTTAAAGACTTACATACTTTGAAAATCTTTTACAAAACGTAATTTTTAATAAAAGAAAAAATCTAAAACCATCATCCAAACTAAATATAAATAATAAAATAACTCAAGTCATTAAACATTGAATCCTCGCGTACCGACCGTAAAAAAGCAAGGACCCGAAAAATTCTCCTCCGGCCGTCGTCCGATCCGGGGGTATACAATACTCCGGCGACAGAGAGAAAGAGAGGGTAGCCGGGGTGGTTCGCGAGAAGGGCGAAAGTAGTCCGCGAAGAAAGGGTTGGGCGCGGTCTGGGCCCTCCATTGGCCGATAAACTGGGGCAGCCGAGAGCGAGAAGGACGGCGAGCTACGGCGGTCCTCACGCGCCCCTGTGCGCGCGCGACTTCAGTTTCCGTGGAGCCGCGGATGCAGCGCGAGAGGCAACGAGAGCTGGACTCGTCGATCTGCCGCAGCAGCTGGCCGCGACTGGCGGCCCCCTTCGCATCCGGCGCACCACCACGCTGATAAGAGTGAGTCAGGCATTTTTCTCTCTTGTTGATTTGGCGCTATTTCTTTTGTTTAACGGCACCGATTGAGAATAATAATGTTTTTTTTTTTTTTTGGCGATTTTGTTGAGGTTAATTCGCGCACTGTTTGTTTATCTGTTGATGCTACTTCGTATTTTTTTTTCTCTCGTGGTTTTAAATAATAAATTAAATATTGTTTAAATTTAAATAATAATTAAATATTGTTTACGTATGAGAGACATTTTGTTGTTGTATTTTTACTCACGAGAGAGGGAATTTTCGGAGGCCTTTTATAGTTAGAGATACAAATCGCTAATTATTATGTACGTTAGATTGTAATATCACAAGGGGGGTTTTCAACGATCAAATGCTTACAAGAGAAATATGCGATAACGAATGATAAAATTCTTGCTGGGATTCCCCCTGGCTGGCCTTGCGAATTCCCACGTGTATTATATTGATTTTTCCTTCAGTTTATTTATTATTATTATTTTTTTTTAAAGGTATTTTCATATATATCCTATTACAGAAAAAAATATTTTCTTGCAAATTCGTAATTGATAGATCATAACATATTCAAAACTCGTAAATTACATATTTATTATTTATTGTACCTAAACAGATTGAACTGCAATATGCAAAATCCTCAGGATTGCTGTGTACAATTTTTATATCTATACAATCTCAATTTGAACCATTAAAAATTATAATTATAATTAATGAATTTTTACTGCATATCATTGAAATTTCACTAATTTACAGTGATAATTCTACAACTGCTTTAAAATTAATGGAATTTTTACTGGATCAAGTTTATAAAATTCACTTACAAAAAAAAGATTATAAAGTAAGAAAAATCGGTCGAAAAAAAAACCACCCGCGCCGAGAATCAAAAATACTCAAACAGAAAAAAAAAGGCGAACGTTAACACTTTTATGGGAGGTAATAGCCGCGCTAATTGAGACAAATGTATACGCCGGCATTAAGCCCCGGCGTATACCGGAGAAAATCAATCGAGCCATCAGGCAGATTCCGTGATCTCGGACGTTAGCGCACGGAAAAAAAAAGGCAAGAAAAGAAGCGCCATCAATCCCACTCTCTCACCTTCCCGGCGATTTCATCTCGAGGGTAGAAAAGTAACTCCAGCCGAAAAGAGGCGCCCATAATTCATCGGACCCGCCGCCGCCGCGGCCGATATCGAAATCCGAGGGGCGAGGAGGTGGAGGCGGACTGCGGAGTAGACGAGAGAAGGGGGGAAAACAGCCGCACGGGAGCCAGCCAGACGTAGAGAGATTATCTGAAATTATGACCGTCCGTGAGTCACGCAGCCGGGAGACGGCGGTAATATCTGCGCCGACTCTCGCTCGCTCGGCCTCTCCCCTGCTCTCCATTTCTCTCTCTCTCTCTCTCTCTCTTGCTTTTGGTTCGCGGCTACGCCCACGTCCCTGCAGGTATACGCCGCGACGGTGCGTGCGGACACGCAGTCCGGAAGGGCAGCGTGATTCATCCCTCTGTCCCCCGCGCTGCGGTGGCCTCCGTCCCGGCGGAGCGACTTTCGATTTTTAATTAGGACCGACTTTTGCGATCAGATGGTCCTGGCGTTTTCACGTGGGGTTAGTTCTCGGTTGATTTAATATCAAATTATTTAAACTCTTTTGAGGGTAGAATATATGGTTGAAAATAAAATAGAAAATGAAATGCTTTTGTAGATATTTAGTATTATTATGCATTATAAATGTATTGTAAAAATGAAGAAAAATATAAATGTTCAGCCTATTTTAGTCAGTTTTTTAGTCACTCTAAAAAGTAGTAAAGAGAAGGGTTCAGCAAAAACGTTCACTGCGTTCAACTTTTTGTTCGAAGGCTACGTACTTGAAAAATTCAAATATGTTTCATTGAGCACTATATATAACTTTTTAGAGGACTTTAATTTTAAACTTATAGAAAGTGCCCTATAATGTTATTAAAACTAAATCATTTAAATAGTTTAATTAAATTTTTTTAATAATTTAATTAAAGAATTTTTTTCTATTCTTTTCGACCATATTCTACCCTTAAAGTCGGAGTTGTATGGATTATAACTACGCTATAATTTAGAAAGTACGGTAATTGAATTTACGATTTTGTAATTTTTATCATGTTTAATTCTCGAGTTTATAGAGTTATTTATTTATTTTGTAAAATCTGCAGCCGCAATAAATCGAGTGTTACAACAGTGTCAATGACCTTGATATCGATTTAATGAACCTGTCGATGTCACAATACCCGTATTAAATTTCAGACATCGACAAAATAAACTTTTTCAGTAACTACGCAAATGTAATCTTAAATTAATCCAATCGCTATGAAAACCGCACCAAGCGATAATAATTAGCACTTTATCAACGAGCATATATATACGAGGTAAAAAATAACAGAAATCTGGAGCAATAACAGGCAGACCTGAGTTGCCTCGCGCGCGCTGAGAAAATAAAATTGTTTTTCAATCGGAGCGCAGATCGATGGGAAAATGACTGCGTCGAATTGGAGAAAAAAAAAAGAAAGAAGACCAAGTGATTCGGTACAGACAGCAAATTTTTTTTTTTTTTTTTTTTTTTGTGTTATCTGACATCGCTGCGCGTTGCTCAGTGCAGTCTCGCGTTACCGGCGCGAGCGCTGCGCTGCACCGTTGGGTCTGCTCATGCGTTTCTCCGTAGCGGAGACACGTGCCGGACACCCAGCGCGACTTTCTCACTGACTCTTTTATTGCCTGCTCCCGTTGTATAGGCTTGTATTATGATGGATTACATTTCCGAGATGTACGCTTTTCCATTTGACATTCCCCTAATGTACATTAAAGTATATTGCGTTCTGGCCAAAGTGAAAATCCCGAATGTAATATCGAAATTAATAATCGAAATCGATCGATAGCGAGAAATTGTGATCTTTCTAAATTTGAGAATGTAAAATTTTCTTTTTATGTTGATATTTTTATGTCAAATGTCGGCCACCGATTCAACGTGTGGACGAATTTCCACATATACAAAATGTCACTACTCACATTTTCTAAATTTTCGCATTTTCAGATTTACAGGGATCGTTTGATCGCTTACATCGTTTGATTTTGTTTATCTTCGAAATATAAGGTGAAGTTGTACGTGTGATTTTTGGTTCCCTATAGATCAGAAAAAATTGAGCTACTCCGTAATGTACGTCTGACTTAATTTTGACGAGGATTGATTGGGGTTTGCCTATTTCAGATTATCAAAGGAGATTAGGTTTTTTTTTATCGCGTGATTGATCTCTCGCTTTTCGGTGCTACTTTTGTAAAAAAAAAAAAAAAAATAAGGCTCATTTTCAAAAGTTCTTTTTAAACTCCTATCGAGAGTACGTACCTGTGATTGCAGACATCTCCATAAATAAATAATACCAAATAACTGATAAAACTGTATATATCAATAATCGACGATTAAATAAAAAATTGACAGCCATTAATTGCCTTTTGATCTTTAAATAATCTATTGAAATCTCTTCACGAAATAAAAAAAATTTCACTCTGCTCATTATCAAAAGTTTGTATGCAGAAAATATGTCCTCGATCAACAGTTCAATAAAATAATGCTTGAATTTTTAATACAAAAGGTATGCGTATAACAAACGAACAACGCGCGAAAAACCGAGAAAACTTCACGAATTAAGTGAAAGAAAAAAATGAAAAGTGCACCTTTGCGCAGTCGTGCATGTAAAAACCTGATTGCATCAGCCGCGCATAAACAAACATTCGCTCTCTTTTTGTTTATCCTCCTTCGCTCTCGCCCCCGCGTGTTGTTTGCCACGCCTTATCAGCTCTCGTCTGCAAATGCACTCGTAGCTATGTAATGTATCCCCGGGAGATGACATTAATCCGCAAGATAATACTCGCGTGGCAAGGATGTCGAACATCAAAACATCACAGCAGTGACTATTCTTTTTTTTTTCCTCTTTCGTACGTTTTTTTTTTCTTCGCTCCTCTCCTTTACGATGATCAACGTACGACATCGAGGTGTCAACTTACTGCGCGTCTCTTCACGAAATTAATGCAACGTGGTGTTTAACGTCGCGATCGCGTGGTGCATTGAACTTGAAAATTTGATTGATGATCGATCGACAGTTTGATTGTTCAAAAAATATATAAACCATTTTTGTGGTCATACTTATATTCTTCTTGTTTATCAATTTTGTTTTAAGTAACATAAATAATAACCAAACATTATTGTATAAACATTTTTCGATTATACACTTATTTACTAACAAAAAAAAAAAGCAACTTATAACACCGACTCCCGCTGCGATTAAAAAAAATTTTTTTTTTAACAAGTTCATGGTACATGGTACAAAGGACAAAAAAGGCAGTAGCCCAGTGGACTACAAGTTTATCTCGCGATCGTCGCGCGCATATACGAGGACAACTTCCAAAAAGCTCGGCCGAAATTAAAGGGACACGCGGCTTCCAGGAAAGTCGCGCGACGAAAGCGGCGCCGCCGCGGGCACAATGGGAATTTACGGGTGCAACGCGCAGCAAGACTCGTTTTTTAAAATGGGACTAGTCCCTTTTCACGCGCGACTTTCGTAACAGGGGTACACGCGCCTCCTCGACGCCGGAATCCGCGGCGGCGCGTGCCGAGGAACGCTCGATCCTGCCCCGGATAAGGCGCGCATCAGCTTATATAGCGGATTAATAATAATAATAAAAAGAAAATTATATAGCGGTTGTACGAACATTTTCCCGGAAGATTCTTCTTCTTTTCGGGTCGATCGTGCGCACACGACCATACCATCCTTTAATATCAATTGAGCTATTTGGGAGTTCTATAATGAACAAAAAATGTTATGACAGTGTAGATCATTCGACTGAATATGTTGAGGCTGTAGGTACACAAATTTATTTTTTTCAGGTAATTTTAAGAAGATAATTTTAAAGGTGCTGGATCCACTATGATAAGTTTCGCTCTCGAAGTCGCTTGATACCGTCTAAACGGGGCGAGCGCGCGAAATTTGAAATACCGAATTTTGTGTTTGCATCCCATTGAAATTCTTTGTCGAACTTGGAATATGCAATCTGTAAATTCTCAGTAGCAGTAAAATCTCGTTGTGCAGGAAAAAATGCGAGGAGGTTGTGAGGATTCGGGGGCAGAGGGGAGAATTGAATCATCGTCGGTTTTACGGAGGCTCGCTGGAAGGCGAGCTGGCGAAATAAAATCTCGTTCGATGTCTCGGCGGCGTTGAATTTCAGAGGAAGATCTGAAAGATCCGAATGCGAATTTCGCTGAGTTACCGTCTGACGCGGAACTAAGGAGGCGATGTCGAAGATCGCTTCCTCCGAGCGTGTAATCCAAGATCGTAGAGTGTTCCGAGAAGCGGGGATTCAACACAATCTTCGATTTCACTCCGATCAATTTCTTGGCGCTTTTCGTTGCGTTTCCTATATCGAAAAATCTATTTCAGGGAGAGTTTCCTGTTTGTCAAGGAAATTTTCCTGTGCTATCAGTTGCAATACTGTATCAAGTATAGGTATCCTAATATATAACAAAATAATAAACAAGTATTATATAGAAAAAAAATGAAAGTATTTGTAAGATTAGTATATTTTGAATATTACTGAGTTTTTACATAATGTAAATTTAATTCAAAGTCAAAAACTGTTAATTAGAACTGCAGGTAATTCGAGACTATTCTTTGTCTTAATTTAATAATTTTTTGTAATAATTAGGTCTCGAGAGAATCAAGACCAAGACAAGATTCCGAGTATCAGGAAATTTAAATATAAGTAGACAAACACATAATTTTGAAAAATGTTGTCTTTGTCTTGATCTCGGGCATACTTTTAACGCAGACTATTCCCTGATAAATAAATCTTATTAATCTATAAATATGAATAAGTGAAATTCACTTCAAACATATGGAATAAGTAAAAAACAATCTAAAGTGAATACTCACTTATTCGAAGGGAATTTTGCTTCTTCATACTTAAAGCATAAGATTTAATTTTTTTTATTCATCAATATACGTGTCACTTATTGCAATTTTTGTACACGGAGAAAAATTTTCCATTAAAAATTACTATAGTTTTCTTCCCTAAAGCGAGGACAAACTGGAACTATAAAAAAAATTGCGATAATGAATAGCAAATTTTACTGTAAATACAGTA
>JAWWEN010052696.1:0-10152 GCA_035582955.1 Sycophila texana | reverse complement strand
TGAACGTACTATTTTTCTTTATCGAGTGATTTTTGTATAGAGAGTATTTTAGAATAAGACTCAAATAATCCAACACTTCATTTACCTTAATATAAGTAAATAAATAGATAAATGTTAATATTAATCCCTCAAGTTGCAGTCTAATTCGTTTCTTTAGAAACTAAATCTAAAATAGTAGCGTCTCTAACCACTTCAACAAGTAGGCAACCTTGACTGAAGGAATTAGGCTCTGAAGTGCAGTGTTGAATAAGAGAAACTTTGATGAGAAAACAATGGCACTGGCTGTGTATTTGGCGAGCCGGACGTATGCAGCGTGGAGCCCGAGAAACGATGCGCCGGTTGTTACGTCAGTTCGCGCGAAGCAAAGACGTCCCTTTCGCGATCCTCATAACAACGGCGAGCATCTCCCCGAGATCCCGGATAAGGTGGCGCCGTGGGTGGCCCTGCGAGAGCGCCAAGCGCTATCTGGAATATAAAGAACCATACCTAACGCTTCGCGCGAGTCTTGCACTAGCCGCCGTGTCAAAGTTTACTCCCCGCGCAGATTATCGCGTCCCGGTGTTCTTCGGCGTACAGCAAGCGTCTATAAGTGTCCCCAGGGAGCACTATTGAATTCCACATTTATGTCCATTATAAAATCATTTTTCGAAAATTTCTTTACGCCGGCTCTTTGCGTTCTCCTAAAAACCACGGTTCGGCGAGGCGCACACTTTATTGTGCTTGTCAAAGTCAGTTTTTAAAGAAAAATGTCATTTTACAGCGACTTTCGTTCGTTTTCGCATCGGTTTCTGTATACCGTAAGCAGAGAATAGCAGACAGTAATGCCGGCATAAATATACACTCGGTCCAACCGGATATCTCTTAGGAAAAAGGATCCTGCATCTCGGCTGGCTGTGTAATTAAAGGCTACTTAATCGAGCTTTTAAGACCTCCGTGCACCTGCAAGAAATATCGCCCCCGCTTTTCTCAGAGGGTGAGTTTAAGGGTGACGCCTCGAAGGAATAAAGTAGCCGGTCCGTGTAGGCGAGTGTCCGGTTCCCTTTGTGCCCGCGCTACCTGTCTTGAGGTGGCCGCCGCGTCCTACGGCGCGGAGGGCCTCCTCTTCCTTCCTCCGCGGCCCTGGCCGCGCGAAAGAGAAGTTAAAGGTAAAGGGAGAAGTGTGCAGGCGAAGGAAGGCAAAAGGAGGCAAAAGGAGAAACCGCCGGGGAGCGAATCGCTTTTGTGGGCCCCTCTTCTTTACCAGATCTGCCTTGATAGCGTGGCATTCCTGCGCATTCGTCAGACATTTGATAGCTTCGCGTGTTTTTCCTCCTTACTTACCGTGTGTGCGCCCGGGCTGTGTGGGAGAGCCCGAGGAATCCAGCGGCGGGCTTCGCTTCCTCCAGTCGCGGAATATCCAGTAGTTTCGCGCCGCCGAGGTTATACCCCCGCGCGCGCGCCTCCTTACGCAAATGCACACCCGCTGATAGATGCGTGCCTGGCGATGTTGTCTCGCGTAAGTGAGGATTCGTATATACGCAGGGCTGCGTGTGCTCCCGCGCTATCCGACGCCAATCGAAATTCCCGCCTGGTCGAGCCGAGACCGGACTCCCGTAAATTTTCACTTTTCGTGGACACCCAACGATGTTTGCGCTCCTCGCCAAAATTTATTTGCTCCTCGAGCTCGCGACACCCTCGGTGCGACGCTGTTCGTCAAGATACTGCGGAAATAAGCGATGACTACTTTTCGAGCGTTTCATTTCTTCCTCCAATGCGAGATAATCGTTATTTTAGTGCGTTATATCGTCGGTAGCTAAATTTAACCGCGACTGCAAAACTTCGTGTCATTTGAGAAGCAATAAAGATTTTTTCATTGGACGGAGAGATATTTGAGACCAAGATTGATTCACTCTACAATTTTACTAAACTTTCTCTCTATTCAATTTAGCGAGTCGTTTGGACGTTCGATCTCTTCGCATTTTGTCATAAGGAAGATCGCAAACTTACGATTGAATTTTGCGTAAAAGTTATTGCCTGAAATGAAATTGTATTAATTTTTATCGAATATAAGTTACATAATTTGTATTTTAAATTCCGTGTTGACTTTTTTTAAAAGTTATAATAAATAGATACTACAAACTTTGAGAAAATGTAATTTACATTTCTCATGCAAACAAAATTGCACTTTATAGTATTTCCGAGAAACATTCCAAAAAGATCGTATAATTTGAAAAAAAAAACATTTATTTTAATCAGGTGAAATTGTCCACACCGTTCCTATATAATTTTCCTCGCGGCGAGTAGAATTACGATGGCTCACGGCAATAAGCAACGCATCCCGCATGAGCGAGTCTGGTGTCCGAACTTCCAGTACGTATATTTGCATAGCGCAACACATGCTGCTCGTTCGAGCTCATAAATAGAAACGTACACGCATAATGTATAGATCGGAACGTGCTGATATGGGGGCACGCGTGCGCACGATTTCGCGGTAGCGGCCGGCTTTGTTCGCCCGTCATTTATAAATCAATTTCGCAAAAATTATAATTCAATGCAAAATTACTCGCTTTTCACCGCATTTCAATAAAAAATTTTTACCCTATTTCTCAACTATTGTTTCAATTCTGGATATGGTCTTGCCACGCTGTGTTTATGTAATCATTGTTAATTACTCCTATATCCACATTGTTAAATTAAACCAATTGAATTAATCAGATAATTGCTCCACTACGCACTCTATATTCTCCACGTCAAATTGTTTCATTCAAACTCGCCGTTCGAACCTTTTTTATTTCGTTTATTCAAATGGACTGGAACTTCAAAATAATTCATTAATGCCAGCTATACTCTTAAATAATACTCTCTAGTAGGATCGAGTAAAATTAACGTAAACAATTGTGAAATCATAAAATATGTACAAAAAAAAAAAAATTAAACTGTTAAATATACGATTAGAAATGACCATTAAACGAGCGCAATAATTTCGAACATCACACTTCCAGTGCCGAAGTTAACAATGGTCAGCGCGAACTCGAGCGTCGCCGAAAAGAGCAGCAGATAAATAATCGCGCCTCTAATTTATACGCGCGCGGCTTGGGCAAGGAAGCGAGACGCAAGCTCGGGGGCAACACGTGGTAACGGCATATGGGCACGTGGCGTAGATCTGATAAGCGGCGCGTGTCCGTGCGCGAGGGGGTGCCTGCGCGATCGACTGCGGACGCGCCGGGCCTGTGCGGGATATTAACTCGCGCGAGAATTCGCACTTGCCCCACCGACTGGGGGTAGCCCGCGCGATTGACGCTTTTATCGGCCCATCGGCTGCCAGTCGCGATAACCGCTCTCGAGAGTCCTCCTGTCGCCGGAAAATCGAGGAGCAATTTTTACGATAATTGAGCTCGGGTTCACCGCCGACGGCCTGCTCCGATCGACGCGCTCGATTTCGGATGGAAAAAGTTCGGCTGGGCGCGACAGCCTTTTGTCGGGTGAACGCGACACTTTGCTGACGTGCAATTACAGTGCGTCATACGATTTGTTTGTTTTGTTATTAAAACGTGGGGTTTGCTTTGTTTCTTTTTTTTTGTCGTTTGTGGTAAAAGACAATGGCGCTACTGCTTGACGTTACTGTGTCAAGATTGATATGGGGATTGACATCATTTTTTTTATAATTGCATAAGCACTTGCTCAGAGGCGTGGTATTAAAAACTTTTTTTTTTTTTTAATTATATTATTGTTAACGGCCTAAGAGTCCTTACAAAATTACATAGTGAAGCATAAGAAATATTAAAGCATGACTTAAACGCTAAAATAATAATTGCAAATTAAACTTACAAAACCAAAACTTCAAGCAATCTATCCCTTTACAAATGATAAATTTGAAACAGCAAAAAAAAATATACAGAATTGCAATTGGTTTATGAGTTAACATGGAAGATACTAACAAATTTTGGTGGATCTATTAATCAATTTGAAAGTAATTCATGTAAATTTAATGTAATCGGATAACCACATCGATCGATGCAACTCGTTATAGCGTCTGCATTCTTTACTCGGGGCTCGTAATATAAATTAGTCGTGCAGCAATTACTGCATTAGGGCGAGGCCTTCGGAGTCAGTTGGCGGTCGCGTGGCACGTGACGACATAACGCGACTACTGCCACTCTTCCCCGAAACCGGATAGCGTATGGCGCGTCAATGTTGAAAATTTACCTCCCGCGACGCACTCGATAGCTATCCGCATGTTAAAATAAGACTATACCTTCATTTAATTAATTAATGACATTTAGAGTATTTAGCTACGTGATTAGTATCTATTGCTATTCAAAAACTATGAAGACATATATAAGTCCTCGGATGGAACTTCTTCAATCCGTCTTAATCTGCCTAACGAAGAATATGAGAAACTACTTCGTCGTAAACATTTTTCGGATCAATGAAATTGAAAAAAACTTCCTCAATTACGTCCTTTCGTCCCTTCCGGTGAAACGTCTATTGGGTGTAGTGTGCACCCAATGACATGGAGTTTACAAATAGAAAAACGCATGACTCGTGTACACCAATAAAGAAAGACCTCCGAACACGCTCATTTTTTTAGAGTCCCTAAAAGGAAGTCCATAAATTTTTGCGTAAAAATTGTAACGGCGCACAAAAGAGAAAAAATCACTCCGGGGCGTACGCTCGTGGGCTGATGTGAGAACTCGGCGTCGAACATCTTCATGCGTTTTCCCTGAGCAAGTCAAAACAGTTTCAAACAAGGACGCATGTGTAGGCGCGCCCCGGAGGAAAATCCCACAGATACATCAGAAACTCGCGGCTCCACTGGAAAGCGCTGCGGAACTCGAGAACGAGGAGACAAAGCACCTTGCTTTGTGCCCCTGTCGAAGGTCTCGGGCGTAACGAGATTATATTGTAGGCGTCGAGCCGTAGGCACAGAGCTTGACAATGAGGACCGAGAGAGACGAACCCGTGTCCTGCGGCCGGGCGAGCCTGTGGGGTGCTTATTTTTTTCTCATCACGGCCCTCTTTCCTCCGCGCCGTTTTCCGCTCCTCAATGCACCGGAAGGTGGTGGCCGGGATGCAGGTAGGACCTCCGCGCGAGAAATTTCCCATTGATCGCGATGGGATCCTCTCGGCGATCTATGGATATACGGCGACTTCGATTTTTACCGGCGACGTGGAAATTTCGGATTCCCGTGGCTCCCACTTTTTTTCAATGGCCCTCATCGTAATTGGGAAATAATTTGAAAATAATTTACGCGCGCATTCGTTTTTAATGTTTTTAATTTAATGAGAAAGCGATGCACTGTAATTAGTTCGCGGAGATCGTATCCAACACCTCATTTTCCGTAATTAATTGTATTATTAACATCTGACTGTAATTACTTAAATACAAATGATGGAAGATAAACTTTATGATTAACGGCTGTAATCAAGCCAATGTAGAGTGCACATGCGTGCTCACCTTAAAATTTGCATAATCGCGTAATTTTTTATTAAGAAAATTATACTATCTTTTACAGCTTTATAAAGACATCATTTAAGCCTTGAAAAAAATCCGACGTATCCTCAAAAATAATTAAATTTGTGATTTAAAAAAACAGTTAAAAGATATATTGGAAGAGGATTTTTTTGTCATAAATCAACTTTATCGCACTCGTGGCGAATACTTTTTTTTTATTATTATTTTACAAGGTATGCGATCATTAAATTTATGAAAAAATGTAAAAAAATCTTTGTATGCTTGACTTTCATTATTCGCGTCGTTTATGTATAAGGTGCAGCCTGTTATCGCGGCGTCACTTGTTCACCTCCTCAGTGACTCACTATTAAATGCATGAAATGTCACTCCGCAAATAAATAAAAATCAAATATTTTTAAATATATTTTAAAATAAATAGAAATCAAGATTGTGGCTAGACCAATTATTTAATCGAACATTGAAGAAATAAATCGCATTATTAAAAAAAAAGATTTCAAAACAAAAAATCCCAATCGAAAAGTCCAATTTTCGTATGTAAAAATAAAAGGCATAGAGTGAACATTTCATCCAATTAATTCACGGCGCGCCCGGTGAATCAGCAGCAGTGTTCTAACGTCGGAAGCCCCCCTCTGCTCGCAGATGACTCCCGATGATTATCTACCCCCTGTCTGTGGGCACGTGCCGAAAAAAGGAAGACGCGCACATGTGACGGCGAGTTAACCTCGCGTCAACGTCAGCTCGCCGAAAGAATGGAAAATACGTGCATTCGCGCGGTTCCGTTAGCGGGGTTTTATGCGCCGAGGGCTGCTCGCTCGACTTCCGCCTCGAAATGCCTGAATCCAGTTTACATACCGAGTCGGCCGATTTTTCCGAAATTATCGCCGGCGAACAAATCCTTGCCAATTCTTTATATACATATAAATAGAGCAAGTAAATCTACAGAAATGTGGGGTCATCTTTTGAGCACATTCTACGCGAAATCGCGGGAACCACCAGCGAGACGAATGCGCGAAATTTCTTATTTTTTCCGAAATTCTCGCCGGCGAACAAATACTCGCCAGTTCTTTAAATACATATAGATAGAGCAAGTAAATCTATAGAAATGTGGGGTCATCTTTCGAGTACGGTGTACATGAAATCGCGTGAACCACCGAGCGATCGAGACGAGCGCGCGAAATTACTTTCGTTTTTTTTCCGAAATTATCGGCGAGGAACAGCCGCGGAAAAATCGCGCGGCATCTCTCGAAGAGCGAACAATATCGATAGTCCAGGCTCGGCGAATGTTTCGACACGCGCGCTCGTTTTTCGCAAGCTCTTACGCTAACTAGCATTGACAGGGCGCAGCGCGGCGCTGGCAACGAGCCGAGCGGAGCCGGGCACTTTTGTCGCTCGCGGTAATTGAGAATGACGTATACGTTCGCGCGCTCGCGCTCCTTGATCTCGGGCCGCCCAATCGAGTAGGCGTGATAAAACGCTCTGGGCGTCGGAGTCGCGGTTTCCCGTGGGACGCTGGGGCGACAGGTTGACGATTGCGTCGGTGACGTTTCCCTGGAAAAAAATTATTTTTACCTCCGGGCGAGCTATTAATTGAAAATTCCTATAAAAAGCCAACTGCCTGTGAGAAACGTCATTTTGATTGATTTTATTCCTTTGTTCCTCGCGGACGGCAGTGCTCACCTGACAGTAATGATTATTTTATACTTCTTATAGTTTTATATATTTATACTTCTTATTACGTTCTTCATTTTCGGAAAACATTTTTTGCGCTAATTACAATGTTGTTAATTTTTTTTACACTACAAAGTAATAAGAAAAACTTGCTCTAAAAAATTTAAATTGAAAATTTTTATTTAATAGAGACAAACGTCTATTTTCATGTGTAAATTGAAGCTGCTCTCGTTTGTTCCTCATTCTAAATACTCGCCTGAGCCGAAGGAGTATACGACACAGTATCTGCCATCTCTCTCTCTCTCTCTCTCTCTCCTTTTCCACCTGTATTCCCAGTATTGTCAGTCGCCAGTAGAATTCCGCGAAAATTAACGACAGTTCCTTGGCCGCCGTTCTTATCAGTGTGACCAGTCTGCCAGGCTGTATAGAGCATTTCTGAAAGAGAGCTTTATCCTGATACCTTGATCTAGTCCGTGATTCTAAGGTTCAATAGCTACTCTTTTTCTACCATTGGATAAATAAATAAACTACTGCAATTAATTTCCTATTTGATTATTTTAAAAATAAATGTTTACACTCAATTAATATAATAATTATTAATTGTGTTACGATTCAAGAGCACATAAACAAAATTTTCTACATATAGAGCACTACTTTTCGATGCTGATTAATATAGTTAAAATAAACAGAAACCGTGCAACATTTGCGAGGGTACAATTTTCAAGGTTTATCTATAATCTCCCAGGTTGCTCACGAGCTTTCCTCGAACACAAGGCGATGGCTACGTCGACGAATTCGCGTAGGTGAGCTCGCGCCGTCAACCGAATTAAATATTCTATCGGATATGCCATAAGAAGAGGCGAGAGAGAAGGGGGACAGAAGATGTCTTGACGTTGCTATATATCAACCTCAGTCTTTAGTAGAAATCTTCGTCTTCGCCGATGACTGCTGAATCCTTTAAAAAAAAATAATAAATAAGCAAAAAAACAACAACATGGAACACTTTTAATTTATTCCTTGCAAATAAATAGCGAAAAGTCGCTATTCAAATATAAAATGAATTTACCTTCTTAAGTTGAATTAGTGGAAATTGTTCCAGTAATCGTTAAATAGTAGAGATCTTTCTTCTAATTTTTAGTTAAATTTCATTAATTGTATTAGTTTTTAACTAATTCTACTTTAGATAGTATTTTTTTTAACATCAAGCTACAATACAGTATAACTATAAGTATAACTATAAGCGTAAGTCTAACATTCCGTGAACTAGTTCAATTAGTCGATTTAATGGAAACGCGAATAAACCGTTCGACGGATAGAAAGCTCGTCACAACCTCTCGGCTGAGTAAAAGCTCGACACATCGAGCGGCTGGCATTTAAACTGCCGGCGTGTACTTTCACGGTCCTTCTTAGTGCGGAAACGCTTAGGGACTCAGTCACGAATTATAAATCGGAGCGCGCGATGAGCGCATAATCGTGGGCAAGTCAGGAAACGGGGCCACTCGAGGATATCCAAGCGGAGCGCGCACGCGCGGCCTCCTCCTCTCCTTTTAATGGGGAAGACAATCGCGCGAGTCTGTCACGGGACGCTGCGCTCCCGGGGCTACAACACACACACCCAGTATCTCTCTTCCTCGATTAACCTTTTGTGCCGCACCGCCGACGTCCGCCCGGGGAATCATCGTCGTGCATTTCGCGGCTTCACTTGACGACCTGCGAACACGACTTTCGTGACATTTCTTTTCCGCCGCTTCTAATTCCCGAGCAGAGCGGCGCATTTAGGCGCTGCGCCGGTAAAACGATGCAAACGGCTCCAGCTCGCTCCGGCCGAATGACCAGCAGATTTGTGCGCACTATCGATAAGATAATTTTCATTGTGGAAACTGGTTCTTCGTAAAAATCGAGGAGCGCAAAAAAGGCCGTGACCCGCGACTAGGAAGCGCTGGCGCGGGGTCAACTGAAAATAGACCTCCGCTCAGCTGGTCGCTCGTCGCCGGCGGCGCGGCGGCGTCGGCGAAAAGGAGAGAAGGTGTGCGCTGCACCTAACTAGCCTTGTGTGTCGTGGCATGACGACGGCACACCTACGGAGGATGTCCGCCTCCTCCCTTGGGGCCGCTACCGGCTCGCCGCTGCTGCATATTCAGCGGGCTCCTCCATGCGCGATAAGTGTCGCGCTGAGTGGTTGCCGAGGTCACGCGCCGCCTAGTCTTCGACGACGCGTTAAAACAAACTCGTTTCCTTACCGCTCGATACATTCGAATGTACACCTTTAAACTCATTATGAGCGACGCAATTACGGCTTAAGTGGAGGCGTGCTACTATTACGGGAATTTCATTTAATTGCTTTGAACAAAGAAGACGCGGTAACAAAGTAATATGAACGAGGGCTCGTTGGTTATTCCTTATTGTAATTTTAGTGATGAGTTGTTATGACAAGTGTATGAATTCGAAACCTGTTGAAAGATTGCAATCATTCTATGAGTTTTATTGTAAAATTGTATTTTAAAAAGAAAATTTATGCTGATTTTTGTAATGTTAGTGATGACAAATAGTGCAAGAATTCGAAAAATGTTAAGAGACTGCAAGAATTCAATCAATTTTATTGCGAACTTGTCTCTTTAAAAAAATGTTAATTTTAACAGATTGTTATTTGATTTTTTATGGTGAATTATAATCAATTAAATATTCGAACACCAGTAGTCTTTGCCAGACGCCTAAACTCCCAGGCCTTAAAATGGATTATAAATAAATCTGAGATACAGCAGACCCGTTACCAGAAGGAATGTCCGAGTCCACCTGATGGTAAATGTAACAGGTAATATTATACGCTGAATCTAGATCCAAATGCATTTCATAATTTAAATGAGCAAAAATCGAATTATATAGGTACGCTATTTAAATAACTGGAATATTCGAAGGATTTTCTCCATAATATATTCCACAGACCTATATGTATACTCTCTAAATATGAATATGTGAAATTTCACATATTAAATGTGCATAGTAACATTTTGAAAATGTGAAAACACGTC
>JAWWEN010052695.1:0-10156 GCA_035582955.1 Sycophila texana | reverse complement strand
TCTAGTGTGCGCCATATGTTACTAGAAAATCTAGTAACTTTCTAGTAACTGTTACTATATTTTTTTCTCAGTGCAAGTAATGTTGATGACTCAAAAGTAACAAATCACGACAAACTCGGCGTGTACGACGTGGCGCTTAAAAGAGCGCACTTGAAAAGATTAATTTCACTTTTGTCAATGTGGGTCAAGTCGGGCATACTAATCATCTGTATTCCACTCGTAATACAGCACAGTCCAAATGATTAAAGCGTGTCAACATTTAGGTTGATGCGTCGTGTTGCGTATCCAAGGATCTTGAACAAATTTTGCAAAGCTTCGCCAACTTTTCGTCTTCATACCTTTTGTTCCCTCGCGTAGGAAAAAAGGGGCTCGGGCGTAGTGACGTAAAACGTAATACTTTTGAATTCAGCCGAGTGCCAATTTCGAGGGAGATGAAACAGTTGCGTCGTTAAGAAAAAAAATATTAGACTCTGCATAAAGTGTATCGTAAAAATTTATAGCTCGAGAACCGAGATAACGGTAATCAGTTTAGTGTGCTAAAAAAACTCCTTTTCGTACAATTGACTAAAACTTAAACGAGCAAAGAGCTTCGTAAAATAACTCTGAA
Source organism: Sycophila texana (assembly GCA_035582955.1). Taxonomy (NCBI): domain Eukaryota; kingdom Metazoa; phylum Arthropoda; class Insecta; order Hymenoptera; family Eurytomidae; genus Sycophila; species Sycophila texana. The sequence goes on along the minus strand of JAWWEN010052695.1, from coordinate 9,549 downwards.
ATGGGCGCAATTTCAAGACTATCAAAGATTTTTTTTACATGCAGTAAAAATAATAAAAGTTTATTACTATATGATTCAAATTTGACCCTTATCTTAATACTATTTTTTTCCTTATTTTAAACGTAATTATTTCCCGATCGTAATACACTGGTAGAAAAGTAAATTCGAATTATCCACATGCAAAATAGGTACAAGTACTTGCAGGTCTAGCTTTTTCATTTATATGCAATTTTAATTGATGCCAACATTAGAAACAATAAAATAAACTTATTAATCCTGCGATCTATCATTCAAAATTACACACGAAAAGCCATTATGTCTACAGAAAATCGCAAAATTTCACAAGGCTATATAAGAGATTGATCTATAAACAATAAGGAGCTGATCTCTAATCTCGCGATTACGTGACAATTAAATGAATACGCGTAAACAGCGGTGCATCATCGATGTTCATGCGACGATCTAATTCTGACGACCCCCGTATATAAAGGGACACGCGGAGTGCATTGAATTGCCGATGTATAGACGGAAACTCACTGCACCTCGAGCGTATTTTCGCCGAATTAAATTGCGGAGATCGCGTCGGGAGCGATCCGTAGAGAGGGAAGCAATTTCCGCGGATTCGTACACATAAACCCCGATTGTACGTATCAGCCGTTTCGTCGTCAAACAGACCACGAGATTCTAGCTTCGAGTTTTGGGGGGGATCCTGCCTCTATCTTACTTTTATCTCATTGTTATCTAACTTTTAGGATTACTCTCAACATGAGTAAAGTAAAGTCTCACTCAGTGTGAAAAAAAAGAGCGATATATTTTATTTGCGATCTTTCAGAATCCGAAATAGATTGTTTTAAGGGGATCAACAGATCACGTACAAAAAAGGCGGATAAAAAAACAACATCTAAAAAAAAGAATACGCTATTTACATATTATTAATGTTAAATTGTACTTATTAGTGTATCAGCTGTATCTTTTCTTTTATTAGATGATTTTTTTAATACACTTTTTTTTAAAGAATTTTAGGATCCCCTTACGTTCGAAAATTAACGAAGCGACAGCTTTTCTCGCATTACCTCGAATTATAGGAATCAGTGCACTCGCTTCGTCGGAAAGCGATTCCATTGCTTTCCGGTTCCATTATTAGATTTTCAAGAATACATATCCGCGCAGAAGCACATCTGTGTGCGCTTCTTAAAAATTGACTTCTAATTGGTAAACTGAATTGTTGACTCGTCAGCGCCGGCGCCAAGGCGCTCGTGACCGGTTTTCACTGCTCCTCGAAATGTTGTTTATACCAGATGCAACTGCACACCGTTTCGAGGACACGTGTAACTACAAAGTCAAGTACAGCGTATTACCTTCATTCGTCCGGTAAAAAAAGCAAAATATTTTATTTCACACTAATTCCCTATAAATTTGCAATTTAATTTTGTAATGTTAGTTTTTAATCGTTGAATGCCATATACATAATCATTGTTGCGCTTAAGACATTCACGTAATTAATTAAGAATAATTAATTAAGAATAATTACTCAGTAACATAATAATTAATTAAGAAAGAGTTGACGTTTACGTCGTTGCGATTTTTCAATCAACAAAGTTGTTTAGTGCATGAGCAACTGTATGCTTATCTGACAAAGAGTCGATCGATAAAAATAATTGTTTCACTGATTGTTATTCAAGAGTGGCGCTTATAGCGTCTAGTTCCCCCGACTTCTCGGATAAAAGGCGCCTACGTGCTCGCCTAAAGTTTTTCTCGGACGATCGGCCGGACAATAGATAATATATATGCACTCGCGCCAAAGCAAAACAGACGGCGAAGATCCCACGAAATTTATTCGTTTAATCTTATCGGCTTGAAAAATTTCGACCTGAAAACTCGCAACCCCATACACTTTAGAATTCATGCAAATTACAGCCGGAGCCAACTGATGGATATTATCTAATGAAGTCTGTCCTTTTGTCGCATAAAGGCGTTAGTTGTTTGCGCAAATGTTTTTCACATGTAAGTAGGACACTTCATTAGGTTATAAATTAGGTTTTGAATAGGCTCATTACGAGCCGCTACAAATTCTAGACCCTGACTCTATTGAAGACCGATAACAATGATAAGATAAAAGCGCTCGTTTGATCGGTAAACGAAACTTTGGCCTTTTTTCAACTCGTCACTCCATAGCATATATAACTATCAAGAATTAAATTTGAAATGACACTCTTTTAATAGGCATTCGGATTGTAAATTAAATACAAAACAAAGTAGTTACGCGTTTAAAATGTCATTATTTCTTCTTCGAAGCTGACATTGAACGAAAAATTACATGGAACATGACAATTCATTAAATCCCTCGAATACTTTTATTAGTAAATCAGTAAATTAGCTTCGCTGCTGTTTAGTCATTTTTAGTAATAATATTCACCGACCAAGGGATCGCCGCAGTTGCAGCGAGAGCGACTATCGTAGTCCGATCGCTTATTAAAAAAAAAAAAAAAAAAAACTGCCGAGACGCTATTTTCTGAACAATTCCTCGCACAAATCTTGCGGAAAGCGCAGTGACAAAAGAGGCGGAAAACAAAGCCGACGGCTCGAGCATCACTGAAGGTCGCGCAGTAGGCGCTCCGGGGCTGCAGCGCGAAGAAAGCAGCCCTCGCACTCGAGAGGGGGGTATAGCCGCCGTGCGAAATTTGCCTCATTAAGCAGGCGCACCCACAAAGGCCGGCCTATCCGAAAATAAACCCGCTCGGCTCTCGGGTGTCCGAGACCCCGATCGGGGCCGGACGATGGGCCCGCCGAGACGCCGCCGTAAACACGTCGTCCCCAAGGCCCGCGAGATAATAGGGGGACGCGGAGCGCGTGCAGCCGAGAGAGAGAGAGAGAGATAAAAAGTAAGCGAGCTGACGGTTGCCTACGTGATCGGCGTCCCGTACCTTCCCGTAAAAATACGCAGCGGCCGGCGGTCCCCACCACTGCGCGCGGGCCGCCAGCGGCCAGCAGCTGCGCGCGCGCGCGAGCCGAGCAACCGCGTGTAACTTGACGGAGCGCGCGGCCGGCTAACGCCTCAGTGAGCCACTGTCGTGCAAATCGATCGTGCCACGCGCGTCTGCGTTAGCTCCGTTCCGAGCGCACGCTCAAAAGCATTGCTATCATTGAACTATCCAGTTTCTTCGGCGAAGTGAAACTTTCCCAGTGAGCATATAGCTGAAGAAAGTGATTAAATTGTTAATTTAAAAATAAAAAAAAAGGGAGAGAGACGAGAAAAAATCCAAGTATTTGGACGATAAAACTCAGTGTGCACTGTTAAGCCCGAAAAGGGGAAGAATTTGCAGTTGGTGAAGAAGAACGAGTCGCGAGTTAATCCTCAACATAGCTACCACACGGTGGATACCGTGGAAGCGGAAATCCTGGCAGTCAAGGGGAAGAGGACGGGCCTCGGCACGAGGATGTGGCTGAAAATCCTAAGGCAAAACATATCGCACCTGGCGCGTCGAGCCAAAGGTACGTCGATTGCGCGCAACTCCAAAGCGTTTAATTTCATTAAATTGGAGAGCTCCCGCTTCAGCTCGAATTTTCTGCATCTGCACGGAGCGGAGATTTAATTAATCGTCCAGGCTCGAGATGCATTCGTTCGCCGGTTGTAATTCAATTTCAGCGATTCGGATTCATTCCGGCCATAGGCGTAAATTGAGTTACTAGGGGTTGTTACTGAGAGAGTTACTTTTGGTAACTCTATTCGCTGTTTTTTTTTTCAGTGTTTTCGAGTGACCAAATTTTTATCCGCGACCCTCGCGATTGCGCTGCTGTTATAACAGGTAGCGAAAACAGTCGAATATAAATATAGAATTTATAAACCATAAATTTATATAGCGTTTTACTCGAAGCAATTTTCTCTTCGCAATACTGAATATTGTTATAGATACTGCCGTTATTAATTTATCGGTTAAATATTCTATAAGGGTGTAATACGTTTGCAGGCGTTTAGGTGTACTATAGAAACTGACTATAGTTCCCCCGCTAAGAAATTGTTTTGTCTCATTTGCGGAAAAGATATAGAACTCATTATTTTACGATAATAAAATAATGGTCATAATCCCCTGTTAATATCTAACTTATTGATTACCCACGCGGTATTTGAAGCGTATCAAACACTTTATTTTTTGTCAGTGAAACGATCGCCATGAAAAAGTTCCTCCGTTTTTATCTTTCGTAAATTGGAGCATTTCCGGTATGTTACAACAATCGATCTTCTCGCTTCTTTTACGTTATCTATGCTGTGCGCGTTATTCATCGCTCTTGCGCGAGTAAATCAATTTTTCTTAGAAATAATATGCGATGAACAATTTTACTTGCAGGAAATCGATTGCTTATCATATTTTATTCATAACACCTTTTGTCAAGTTACGTAAAAAATTAAAAAGAAAACGTGCAATTAGTAGATTTTACATTTTTGCTAATCAATAAAAATTTGTAATCTTATTTTCGGAATTAATTGTCAGTCTGTCAAAGTAACAATGCCGTTTCAAGTGCAGAAGCTGTTTGCTCGAAAACCACAGATGAGATTGGCACGAAGGCAAACGAAAAACAAAAACTTGTGTGTTTTATATGGGGGTTGCGGATGAAATTTCGATTGGTTGCATATATACTTCTCTAGTGGTTCTGTGAGTCTACCCAGTAGCTACTTTCTCGAAAAAAATTGTTGAAACGAGCAAAACAATATTATTTACACAATTCGTTGAATTTACAATGACAATTTACATTTTAAAATGAGAGGCAAGAAAATATATTACATGTATTGAATGACTGAAGCAATTTATATAGACTGCCGATGTAAACATTTTAACAAAGTCAACAATGGAGTATATAATTTACAGCGCACATATGCTTATTATACTGTTGTGTATTGTCATTATTTAACGCGTACGGTCATTTAGGTTTGATAACCCAGAACAACTCGTCAACAAATTCGATACACATTGCACGCGAAAGGTGCGAAAACTAAATGGAAAAAGAAAGAGAACAATCTGCGTTGCAGTGCGCGGAGCTAGAATTACGATAATTCGCGTGTATAGAACACAAAGCGGATCGATGAATCGATGATAAGGAAGGCGCTCGAGCGCCAAAGCCTGGCGATAAAAATTGTTCGAAAAACAGCGTAGCGCGCAAAATATAGAAAACATGTGTTGCGTAAAAACGGAGTAGCGGTCTGGCGCTCAAATATTATTTTAAGCGTCGGCGTTTATGCACAGAGAGAAATTCCCTACTAGCAAATTTTAAAAGGTACCGTACTGACCGTAATTTCGTCGCGGACTGTCATTCGGATGAATTTTACTATGCACTATTGAATCTTTTCGTGTTGAACCTACGCATTTTTCTATACGAATTTTTCTGATAAACCTACGAGTTTTGCTAAGATATCTGCGAATTTTTCGAAAAAATTTTTGTGATAATTGACCGAGGACCACTAAAGTGATTTTGCACAATCATTTTGAAAAGTGTTTCTCCGCTTCTTTTATCACTGCTATCGTCGCGCCGAATGACTCTTGTTGATCTTCTATAAATAAATACTGTTTATCTTTGGACTTCGAGAGAAGTTACGCGGTATTGGCAAGCTACATCAGAATCGACGTGAGTCACTTTTAATTGATTCGCGGTATATTTAGTAGGAGATATATTTAATAGCATTTTTTTGTTAAATGCGATTGACTGTTTAATTAGGAACTCAGTCGCGTTTGACCCGATTGCGGTACGTTGGATATAACGAATTAGCAGCTGTTTCTTATTAATAACTGCTTTGAGAAGAAGTAAGCGAGGGGTGCACAAAGGAGAATAAACGAGGAGTATAAAGGGGGTGAAATATTGCATGGAAGAATTGAAGAATGGAGCGCGAGAAGAAGGATCGCGTTAAAAGCGACTCTTTTGACTTACTCAAGTGAAAAGATTTTTACTAACGGCTATTTTTAACCGAAACAATTTATCGGTTTCCTCATTTATTCGCAAAAACTTCAGCACTGACTATTGTTACGCTATTAAAAACAAATCGATATACTCATTCAATACTGGTGATTCACCCGCGAGTGCAGCAAAAGAATGTAAATGGTAAAAAAACAAGGTGGAAAAAATATAGCAGATGGACGTATCAGGCTTACAGTTAACGATAGTGTGAATCAACGCAATTACAATTCTTCTTCAATCCTCTAATATCGCAAAGTGTTTTTCATGCACTTGTATAAATTATAATGCGCGTCGAGTATTTGCCGGCACTTTGATGGATAACGAGAGATTATTATTGTTTCATGCGCTTCGAAGGCTCGCCAGCCAATGGCGCAAATTGTAAATAATAATAAAAAAATTACTCGTAATTCCACTGTCCCGTTGAGCCGCCAAAAAGGAAAATCAATATCAGTCCAGTCAAGAAACCGAGCACGCGGAGAAAAATTGATTTTTTGCGAGAATATTTTAATTTTTTCGATAGTGTCAGTCTACATAGAACATTAAAATTGACTATTAAAATTGTTGGTATATTGAATATAGCTACTTCTCAATCGACTGTTTTGCGATGCGGTGCAAAATTGTGGCAGGAAGGCCGGCTGCATCCAATAGCACGAGGAGGCTCGACCACGCGTTGCGCGCGCCAGTCGCCGCTGCTAAAAATAGAACAAGCGCTCGTGCGACGTAATGCGAGGCGAGGCGAGCGCGCGCACCTATATATCAGCCTATATCGTCTACCGGCTCTCGTAATCGGCGTATTAATGCGATCCCCGGTTGCGATCGGGTTTGTCGATCGATGCGCCAACGATGCTCGCGAATCGCTCGGGGGTTGAGGATATACAGTTGCATCTCTCTGAGAACTCGAATTCGGATTTTCTCTACTTTCAAAGCCGATTGGACTGGACAAATGCGTCTGATGTGCTGCGACGTGGCTGCAGTATGTCAACAAGTTGTTAAGTAACTGGGTTCTGCTTTCATGCTGCTAATTTTTGCGCTGCAATTTTCTATTTTTAAAAGTAATCAGTGTTTTTGAAACTGCGCCGTTAACGACTCTATCTTTGTAAAGAGATATGTATTGTTCTTTTCATCAGACGCAGAGTATTTTGATTAATTTTACTAATTTACTAAAAATCATATTTTTAGTTGAAATTGATCTTTTTTTTTTTTTTAAACAAACAAAATATTGCTAGTTCGAGAGTTATTTATACTTAGTTTGTTTTTATTTATGGCTGGGGTATAAAGGAAACCGCTGTATTATTAATTAATAAGGAAAAACTTACGAGCAATAGATTATTAAAATGAGAGAAAAGTTGTAAACTCTTGGAGCTTTGGAGCTGTGGAGCCATTAAAGCTTAGATAATGATATATTAGGTCATAAAAGGCAACTCCTTCACGTCCTGCTGTAGTTTATTGAGGCAATGTATTCAGGAGTCCCCTTACATATTTTACAAGAATTGTCATTTAAAGGAAAAAGGCAACTTTTTTAACCTGAATATTCGTTGCTATGCAAAACATAATGTAATAAGCTGTTTGAAGCGTGCAAGAAAACGTTCTTATCGCTTTCCAGCAAAACGAGCGGCACAATATTTGTCCTCGTCCACGTAATTTTGCATATTTAATCGCGATAAAACAAAGTGTCCGGAAAGTACGGAGACACACAATTGGCCTCGCAGGAGCCGGTGCCCGCCCCTACCGACGCGTCAGCCCAAAAACAAATTTATTGCAATAAGGAGAGTATCGTCGAGGTCGTGCATTGTCCATGTCCTCGCGCGTGAATTTACGCGGACGGCGTAGTTATAGGTATATGCACCGGCAAAGCGGGGAGAAGGTAGAAAACGAAGCGGGACGTAGTACAGTTTCTAGCAATTAAAAATCGATCGACAATCAGAGTATGCGAAACGCGTCAACGTTTGATAATGATGCCTTTTAAACCTACAAGTCAAATTGTGCACTTCTTAATGCGATTGTAACAAGCAATTATCCAATTAATTAGTTAACGTTGCATCATAATGTATTGTTACAGTTACGTTATTATATTCTGTAATAATCATTGAAACAAACTATACTTAAGCCTCTAGCAGATAAGCGACCGTTTCTCTGGGTAAATACTCCGGTTAAAATAAATAAAATTAAAAAAAAAAGTCGTTAGAAAAAAGGAATACTTAGTGTACTCCTGTATAACGGCAGCTATTTCGATCCAATTCAGCTGGAAGTTTCTGAAAGCATTTTACCGCGCAGCGGCCTCCGGTATTCTTTCACGGTGCACTTTAGCGGCTTAGTCGCGAGCGAAGAAAAGAAAGAGTTGGGTGAGCGCTCGGTAGGTTTAAAATTAGAGTGGGGCGATTTTCGAGACTACGTGCGCGCGAACGCGTATGCGTCTCTTTATGAATGCAACGTAAGTGCGTGACGCATATTGTCGGACGGCCGTTCACTTTACTATACATTTTACGAGGTTCTTCGCAGTTCCCGCCAATCGATCGCCTCGACCAATTATGTTTTTTTCTTCTTTAGACCCCTGACACCACGGCTCGCCTTGCTGATTCGACTTTTCGCGAGATTTCGAAATTCCGCTTACGTCGTATTTTTTTTTTGCCCGGCTCGCTTTTACCCGTTGCGATGACAGAATGCTTTTTTTTGTCTGTGCTAGTCGAGGGCGCGAGGACCCACTCTTCGATAATGATCGATTCAAATATAAAGCTCCTCTTACTCGTATCTGCTAATTTGGCGAATATCTATTAACTTGCTCTTTGTATATAAATAAAAAATTCTGTTTTACACATTTATAATGCAGCTTCTTGTGTACAGAATAAAAAGTTTTGAAAATCTTTTTTAAAGTAAAAGGCCGTTCAGGAGTTTCCGAAAGCAAAAATTCCAGAACATTTACGATTACTATATGATAGAAAGAGAAAAAAAGCCAGTTATAAATGGTGGCGTTTGCGCCGCAGACGAGGTGTATGATTCAGCGGACGGACGGCCCGAGAAAATATTCCGGGCGCGGACAGTGTCACACCGTCGTCTGAGATGCCGACTGAGAACTGGGTCGGCGGAGTACGTATTTATGGTGTGAGCATCGCGCAGGGTCCGGAGTACGACTCTCGCGTAGGTGCGCCGCCGGTCGCGTAAAAAAAGCCGCCGTTGGAGGTTGCGAGAACGAGTCTGCTCGCGCGATTTTTTTCTCGGTTAGCCTTTGGGATGCAATGCAACGCAAGAAAATCAGTATATCGATGCCTCAATGACAAGTCGCTCGAGGGCTTTGATTCATTTGAAATTCGAGTGTGTCGCGTTCGATTGCAGAGTATAATCGAATTTTAATTTTAATCCATTTTTATATGCTGGGAGGATTTTCTAAAAATTAAAAAATTTTCCAGTGCTTGCAAGCGCAAATCGTCCCTCGATTACGTTTTTTCACACTGAGAAAAAAGTCAAAAGTAAATTTAACTATACACCCTAGTAAACAGGAATATAGTTAATTTTACCAGAATTATGGTACCTATTATTATTTTTTTAGTAACAGTTTCTACAGTGAATAGTTGAAAGTACTTGAAAGTTATGGAAAGTTTCTTATAG